>JASAND010017538.1:0-23764 GCA_030248195.1 Trissonchulus latispiculum | reverse complement strand
GAAAATTTTTTTGCAATTTCTGAAAATTTTTAAAAAAATTCGAAAAAATGGATGTAAATCAGCTATAAACAGCTAAAGATGGTTATTTATAGCAATTAAAAGGTAATATACGCAATTATAATTCACAATCTGACCTAATTTAGGCATATTTTAGCACAAATTTGTCAATTTTCAAGCCCTCTTTTCGCGCACGAAAGCTATTGACAGAAACTTTTGAGTACGTTTAATGTACTGTACATCGAAAAAGGACCATTTTTAGCTAAAAAACTTGGGTACAGTTTAGGGGAGTCCCCCCCAAATTTCGGATTTTGGTGGGGTCCCCCGAGCCAAATTTGGACCTTCGACTCCCCCCCCAACCCAAACAGGTGGTACACCTATTTTCTGAATTATTTCTAATTGATTACTTAATATTTTATTATTTCTTTCGAATTAATTTCCTAAAAAAAGTAAACATTTTCTTATTGTTTTCTAAATAATATCCATTGTTTTCAAAAATATTTCTAATGATTTCTGATTGTTTTCAGAAACGCCTCCTTCGTAGCTTGAAATATTTTCTACTTGTTTTCCAGATCATTTCTATTATTCCTAGTGATGGGCACTGGATATCCAGATATCCGGATAATTTTTACATCCGGATAATATCCGATTTGATAAAATATCCGGATATCCGGATATCCGTTTACATTTTAGACAAAGTATTAAAAAATTCGCGAAATTTTAACAAAAATTTCAAAATTTTAAAAAAACTTTTTAAATACTTAATAAAAAACCTAAAAATTTTGGCTAAAATATTTTTACAACCAAGGTTGTAGTTTGGCTTTATGATAATAATTTATTACCCCTCTCTTTAAGTGTTGGAAGGAGCCCCTTCCACCAGGTAAGGTAAGGTAAAGGTTTACCCCTAGAGATATCTCCGTCCTGCCACAGGACATGGGGTGCCGGTGCCCAGACTGATGACGATTCACACCGGCAGTTGTAGTCAAGTCACAAAATGTTTAACAACCAATCGAGGACGCTGCATCATCCTATGGTGTCAGATTTGGATAATTTTGCTTCCCTGACTAGCTAGGGGTCAAAAACCCTGAAAGTGCCATTTTGGTATTGGAGGACACAGGACAGGTCCAATTGTGGATTTTAACAGCCAATTGAACCTAAAAACCATTCTCTACACGATAGACTAATAAATTTTATCAAATTACATCGTTTTTAGCATTTTCCAAAAATTGCCCTATGATTATGTGTTAAGGTGGTGATTCCTTTTGGGCACATGTTGTTATTTGGCGGCCTAAATCTAGATGAAATTTGATAAAACTTTCCGAAATAACTTCTTTTAGCGTGCTAACACCCTCCGCGCAATTCCGATTCAAAAATTCGAGATTTCCGGTCAGAGTGGTTTTTCCCAATTTCTGAACGTTTGGCAGCTGCTATACAGCTATGACTATATTCATTTGAGAGATCACACTGAGCTTCATATTTTTGCTTTTTAAAGCAAGTTTCTAGCTTTTCTCCACCGTGAGATATAGCCGATTTTCTTGTTTTGGCGTCGAAAACTTGTCATTTTTGCAGAAATCAAATGATCCAACATTTCTTGAACTACGCAAGCCGTAAAATCAAACTAAGGGCGTCGATCTGAAGGTCTCACAGGGACAAATTATCCGACGCATGATCGTCTTCCAACTGCTATCCTGTAGGCTGCTATCATAAAAAATGTAGTTTTTGCAAAAACACAACCAATTTTTTTCCAAAGATTGTGGAGCATTCACCATGCAAGCTGGAGGGCTGCTACTGAACAAATGTGTTCTGCACAGATATACCGAGGGACGATTTTTTAGTTGCCCCGATTGCTGCTCTCTAGCTAAAGTAATCGCTTGACAAATTTGGAAAAAGTAGGCAAAAAACAGGTTACGCACATATTTCAGCTTATTTCTCTATAACGAAGAGCGATTTCACAATAAATAAAAAATCGACCCTAGCTATTTGATGGAGGTACCGAATGATATAAGCGATGTCGCGCGAAAAAATTGAGTTGAGTCTGCAAGAAATCTGGAAAATCATACTTCTTCTAAAATGTGTTAAAAATATTTTAGAAAAGCAACATTAGTTTCATGGCATGCATTAAAAAGAGAAAATGTCAAGCTACATTTTGATATAAAAATGGCTTCTTAACTCCAAGTAATCAATGAGTAATAATGGTGCAAACTTTATGTGACCAAAGGGAATCACCACCTCAAACTTTATGAAACCTGTCCGTTTGATGCTGCATTTTCAATGACGCATTAAATCTTAAAAAAGGTACCTAAATCGGGTTTTTTTATTTATACTAGCTAAAAAAGAGTTGAATTTTACACTGGGAGTGTCAGAATAGTGTTGCGACAATTTTTGGGACCTGTGAGGGGTGGGTTTTCCCCCATTTGGGTTTTTCCCCCATTGGGTTTCCCCCCCGCTACTTTTTGCATTATACCGGCCTAACGGTACAACCTAGAGAAGTGGAAATGGGCTTAAGAGAAAGATCTAAGTACGCCAAGCACGATAGTGTATAAAGTTCTCACTTCTCATATAGCCCTTATAATAAAAAGTTCCAGCCGAAATCCGAAAATGTGGGGTTTTCCACCCATGGCTATATATTTAATTAGGGTTTGCCTTAAGGTGCTGGTATCGCTTTGTGTAAATTTGACCCTATAGGCTTTAATTCTTAATGAAAGTGGATGAAACTTTCCAAATATACTATTTCGGTGCTCTTTAACATTCTGGGACCAGTCCCGCATTTTTAGGTGCAAAGATAAGAAATTTTTGGTTTATGCCATTATTCTCTCAGCACATAGTCGAGACACCAGATTGGTTGGTATGGCTGGAAAGAGGGCACAAAAATGAACATTTTTGCTTTTACAACTTTTGAGCTATCTCTAGTGGTTAAGTCAGTATAAGCAAAAAACGATTTTTGGGGTCCAAAAATGGCCGTTTTCGAGAAAATCAGTTTTTTCAAAATCACTGCCAAATCGTACGGACAATTTTGGTTTATTTATACTCAATCGATACACCGTCAAATTGCGCGTTTTATTAATACCTATTCGCTGGAGTTTGTTGCTCTAAGCTAGAGATTTGGCCGAAAAACCATTTTGGCAAAACTGCGATTATTTTGTTTTGAACATCGATTTCTCAAAAACTACCCAATGGATTCGCGTGATTTTTGGCAGAATGAGAATCCGCACTATTGCGGAGGGACATTTTTCTTGGTTTGAGCTAAAACATCTCCAGTTGCGAGATAACTCAATGCAAAGTTGCAAAATTTCGTGCCACCGCACATTTAATGGATTTTCTTGTCCGTTAAGACCTGCTGAGCCAAATCCAAAAAAATGTCCCTCGGCCCACATGTCCTGTATAGGACAGCACAAGAAAAAATTTTGGCCGATTCCACAGTTTTGAGAAATCGATGTTCAAAAATTTTTGGTCTGTATTCAACCTGTCAGATGTCAGTATGTCGGAAAATTTTAGCTATGTTCTGCGGATTTTTACTAGTTTCATACTGTCATGAGAATCTGCAGATTATAAGCTTTAAAATGATGTATAAAGCTCTTTCCAACTCACACAATTGCGAAAGTTATGGCGTTTCAAAAAATACGCACAAAAGCACTGCACAAAACGATACCAGCACCTTAAGGTGGTAGTGCCACTACCGGGGTGGGCTTTGAACAGATACTGTGCACTAAAAACCTAATTAATCGGCTTGAAATTTGGCACGTTTGTTCTTTATTATGTTTTGAATCAAATGCGCTTACCTGCAACGTCGTGGGGGCTGGCTTGCTGTCTACACAAGAGGAAATGTATTAAAAGTTTTGAATTTATTATCTCCTTCAATACTCTATGAATTCGTTTCAAATTTTGCATGCAAGCTTTATTACTTCCTGCGCTCTGGCCGTTTTTTAGTTTTTCGTAAGAGTGCATCTTCGATTTTTTAGCTTATTTTGAAATATTGCAACTTCTATATCTTGCTTACTACTGCGTTTTTTCAAAAAAACAAAGAAAACGGCCTGAGCGTATGCAGATATGAAACATATCTGGAAAATTTGGTGAAGTTTTGTTGAAGCAGTAACGAAAAAATCAGAAACAAAGTATTCGCAGCTTTTCATTGTTTGCTTTTGTCTTAGGAATTCGCTATGCTTTCAATCAGCTGCGCACTGTTTTTGTTAAATATTAAACATAAATAACACAATGACAAACTTTAAAACCCAATAGATTTGATTTTTGTATAAAATGATCTTACATTACATCGTTTGTGCAAACGGTCAACGTAAATCAGCCATATGTAAAATCATCTGTAACTTTTAGTAGAAACCATGTTCAGAAGAGATATGCACATCATTTTAAAGCGCTTTTTGTGCTCTTTCATATGGCAGATTCAAATGCAATATATAAAGCTTAAATAAAATTTTGATTATTTGCGCATGCGAGAAGCCAGGATGGTAGCTAGCCAATTATGCACTTGCTGACATAAATACATTGCGCAAAGATAGTTTGCCAACCAAACCTGCTTTACCCAATGTTTTGTCAAGATTGCTCCATCCATGGAAAAGTTACGTAGAAAATCCCGGTAGTGGTACTACCACCTTAAGCTTTCGAATGAGGTATATTATGTCTCTCTAGGCCCTGTCGTTATGGAGAAATTAAAGTTTTTCGTGTCGGGAAAAAACCCAATGCGGGAAAACCCCACATTTTCGGTTTTTGGCTGGAAGTTTTTTATTATAAGGGCTAGATGAGAACTTTATATACCATCGTACTTGCGGTACTTAGATCTTTCTTTTAAGCCCATTTGCACTTCTCTAGGTTGTACCGTTCGGCGGGTATAATGCAAAAGTAGCGGGGGAAAAGCCCAATGGGGGGAACCCAAATGGGGGGGATTCTGACACTTCCAGTGTAAAACCACCTGACACCTCCATGCATGACGCCCTCCTCCGTTTTTTGCCCAACCACACCTATGCCCGCTTACTGCATCCAGGTGTGGCTGGGCAAAAGTCTTGGTGGGGGGGTCGGTCAGGTGGGAGGTTGTTCTCTAAAATTGTCAAATCCTCCCTAAATTTGATATATTTAGCATTTTGACCAAAAATCGAGGTGTTGGAAAGCGAAGTCTGAAAATCTGGGAGGGGAGCGCTGAAATTTGTCAGTTTGATGTGGTATCACCTCCGTCCGACACAGAACAACTGTTGTGGGAAAAATAAGTGCCACCCTAAAGCAAAATAATGATATTTAAAAATAAAGTTTTTACGATTTTCAAAGAAATAAGCGTGACCAAATAAAATATAGGCCTAGGCGTGATCAAACGAAAGCTTTAATGGCATTAAAATTTCAGAAAATAATTAACATGGCGGAGCAAGAATGACGTTAGCTCTGAGGTCTAGTTTTTTGCAAATTTCTCGAAATTGGGCCGTGAACAAACGACAGTTTCTTGTGGAACAAACGTGATCAAACGTGGCCAAACGTTTGGTAGCAATTAATCGTTTGTTCTCGTTAATGGAGCCATAGTTTCCTGGGGGGGGGGTATAGCCATGGAGGGAAAACCCACATTTTCGGATTTTGGCTGGAACTTTTTTATTATAAGGGCTAGATGAGAACTTTATATACCATCGTACTTGGCGTACGTAGATCTTTCTTTTAAGCCCATTAGCACTTCTCTAGGTTGTACCGTTCGGCCGGTATAATGCAAAAAGTAGCGGGTGTCGCACACAGCGCGACGCATGAAGATAGTTCATGCAGTTGCTAGGCAGAAGAAACCCGGAAGTTAATGTTTGATTGACTCTGAATATGCAAATTAACTTTCCTGTCTAATCTTGTTATTCAGTCAAATACCGCCAAATAACGTCAAATAACGCCAGTTAACGCCAAATACCCGAAGTTGTTGCCTCGTGACTTCGTGACCGAAAATGCTGATGTAGGAGTCAGACTGATTCAAGACTCTGACTGCTTAGAATGGCAACCGGCTTCATCAGAAGTTTTAGCGCAAATTTGGAGACAGTCGCAAGCTGTTCTCACCGGCTTCGAAAGGAATATTTAATCAACCTGAGAGATCGCCAGGTCTCGATACGACAAAATTCCAGTCGGCAAGGACCCAGGTTAAACGATGTTGTTCTGATTAAAGATGAGACTCCTCGTGGAAAGTGGAAACTCGGACGAATCACCAAGCTGAATCAGGGATCTGACGGCAACGTAAGATCAGCCTGGCTTCGACTGCCCTCCGGAAAAAACTCTTCAACGTCCAGTTAAGAAGCTGTATCCAATAGAAACTGAGTCCTGTGGTACCCATGAGACGTCCTATCCCGTTGATCTTCCTGCAGACGACATTGAGACAAGTCCAGAAGCCAGACCAAAAAGAAAAGCAGCGGTTGCCGCCAAGAAATGGATGCAGGACACTCTCAGCCGGGAGTGTCGCACACAGCGCGATGCAGGAAGATAGTTCATGCAGTTGCTAGGCAGAAGAAATCCGGAAGTTAATGTTTGATTGACTCTGAATATGCAAATTAACTTTCCTGTCTAATCTTGTTATTCAGTCTTACATTGTTGGCGTATATATGTGTGTCGGGTCAGTCTAGTTTTTTTCTTTACATAATCTGTGTGTATGGCCTTTTATTAAAAAATTTGTTTATTATCTCTACATCGTCAGAGATAGGATTTTTGGCGACATGGTGCCAAAACTGTAAGTTATCTTATTGTTTTGTTTTTCTGATTCTGTTGTGCATTGCGCAACAGAATCACACTGTGAATGCAGTGCATCCAAACCGTTACCTTTGGATTCAATTTTCCTGTGAGATCGTGTTTTACGTTCTCAATTTAGTTGTGTCTTAGGAGTTCAGTTCTTTTACAGTTGTAAAAGTTAGCTTTTGTTTTTTGAGCTAGCAAAAACAAAGCTCTTGTTTTTCGAGCTAACTAATACTTTAGATTTGTCTGACTAGGTTGACTAGTTGACATGTCAAAGCTTGACAAAGTCAAGTTGGTTCGCCAACGTGCCGCACTAAAAGGGCATACTAAAAAATGGATCAAGGAAATGAGCTTCTCGCAACTGACCGACTGGTCACCATTGAAGAGTTGTCCAACGTATCCGATCGCCTGACAAATTATCTGCGTAAAATAGAAGAGGCAGATTAAAATATTTTGGCTCTTTGTGATGAAGAAGGCATTGATGAATAGTTTTTATTCCACTCATATTGTCAAAGCTGCCCCCAGATATTCGGATAAATTTAAATCGCAAAAATGGAAGCGATGATTGGGAGCTATCGCGTCTGCGACGGTTTCTAAAAGAAGAAATTGTTGCCAGAGAACTGGGAGAATCAAAAGATACCAGAGTTGAAATGTCTGACAACAAAATAAAAACGAAACGAATGGTTCATACCACAACTGAAGCATTCGTGGCTGTTTCCAAAAGGAAGCCAAGTTGTGCTTATTGTGGTAGTGCACATTTTTCCGATCAGTGTAAAAAATATCCTGATCTGGAAGCAAGAAAAGCAAAATTGCGTGGATACTGCTACTGCTATCTTGAAAAAGGACATTTGGAATCGGTGGGAATATCAAGCCGGAAGGGGCTTTGGCCACATCTTTTGAAACTGAAGAAAACAAATCTGAGAAGTCTATGCAACCGGCTCTTATTGCTCCTGGATACAGAGTGGTCATGCAGACAGCTCTTGCTCCTGCTTTGAATGCGAAAAATGGGGATGGTATCTCCATAAAGCTACTGCTTGATACCGGTAGCCAACGTTCCTACATAACTGAGGAAGCTGTGAACAAACTAAAACTGCGCCCTTTAAAGAAAGAAACCATATATGTTGCATCGTTTGGAGCTACCGGGATGAAAAGGATGGATGGATTGTTATTGACTTTCTGTTGGGTAGTGACTACTACTATGATTTCGTGGAAACGGAAAGAATAAATCTGGATGACGGTTTGGTGCTGCTCCGATCGAAACTTGGCTGGATTGTAACTGGTCATATCAACTCAGCTGATAATGTTGAATCCACTTCGATGTTATGCTTCAACGAAGAACGCATATTGAAATCTGTTTCCTTAAATCTTGAAGACTTTTGGAAACTGGAAACGATCGGTATCAAAGACTGCCCTGAAATGCAGGATGATGACGAAGCCATGTAACAGTTTAATAACACCATTCAGTTTGTGAATGGGCGTTAATACTCTGTTACATGGCCATGGATTGACCATTTAATAAAGCTACCTACAAACTATGAACTAGCTTTAGGACGACTCAAATCTCTTTTGAAAAGGTTGGGTAAAGATCATGATCTGATGCATAAATACAATGGCATTTTTGAAGAGCAGTTAAAGCTTGGAATCATTGAAAAGGTCGATGGAACAAATGAGGACCGACACAAACGGCATTATATCCCTCATCACTGTGTGATTACTCCATCGAAGAGCACAACAAAAGTGAGAATTGTGTACGATGCTTCGGCAAAAACCCACAAGGACGGTTTAAGTCTCACCGACTGCCTATTTCGTGGACCTTTGCTGCTGAATGATCTGTGCGGTATGCTCTTATGCTTTCGATTTCGAAGAATTGCAATCGTCAGCGACATAGAAAAAGCATTTCTGCAAATAAGTCTGCAGGAATCCGAACGAGATGTCACCAGGTTTTTGTGGCTGAAGGACTACGGCCAACCTTTAACTACAGAGAATCTGCAAATTTATAGATTCTGTCCAGTGCCTTTTGGGGTTATCTCCAGCCCATTTCTGCTGTGTGCTACGATAGCCCATCACTTGAAAAGGCAAAACTGTGATACTGCGCAAAATATTTTGAGAAATATCTATGTGGACAATGTGCTAACCACCAAAGAAACCGGAGAAGAAAGTAAGCTCTTCTACAAGGAAGCCAAGGACATGTTTCAGAAAGCATCGATGAATCTACGTGAATGGGTATCGAATTCAAGTCAATTTCTGGATTCTATCCCACTTGGTGATCAAACCAAGGATAAATGCGTGAAAGTGCTTGGAATCAATTGGAACACTATCGCAGACACATTGTCTGTTTTCCCATCAAAGATTTCTGATGCAGACTTACAAAGGCCAACGAAACGTAGCATAATGAAGATTGCTACACAACTGTTTGATCCACTTGGTTGGTTTTCTCCCTGCATGATCACTGCTAAGATTTTGATGCAGCAGTTGTGGAAAGAAAACTATGGATGGGATCATGAAGTATCACCAGAACAGTCTGCAATATTTCATAACTTTTTGTCAGATCTGAAACGGATTCCTTGTTTTGCTTTACTGCGCAATGTTTGTCCGCCATCTTTGTGTGATGACGTGGAACTTCATTGCTTTTGTGATGCCTCGGCCAAAGCCTATGCAGCCTGTGTTTATATCCGTTTTAGATATACTCAACAGACTGACTCGGGCTCTGCGGCATCTGCGACGATGTTGTTTAGTAAAGCTAGACTTGCGCCAATGAAACAGATTTCACTTCCTCGGTTAGAACTGATGGCGGTAGTCATTGGAGTAAGAACTCTAGCATTTGTTGAACAAAATTTGCACCAAAATGTCAGTAAAAGGTTTTTGTGGTCCGATTCTAAGTGTGTACTTTATTGGATTCGCTGCAAACGCCTGTTTTCGGTGTTTGTAGAAAATAGGTTAAAAGAAATTCGAAGCCACGCCAACGTTCAATTTCGATATGTAACTTCAGCAGAAAATCCCGCTGATCTGCCTAGTAGAGGTGTTACCTTTGAAGAGGTCGTCCTTCCGTTTTGGTGGGAGGGCCCTTCATGGTTGTCCAAACATGAATGTAGTTGGCCAAAACCTATAGATTCAACTAAAGACGTGGAAACTGCTGAGTTCGAGCAGCGAAAGTCTCAAATAGCTGTGGTTTCGAATAGCGCTACTACTGAAGATGGGCCCTTTGGAATGAAACTAGGAAACTTCTCGAAAATTAGTAAGCTGCTGAGAGTCACAGCTTGGGCTTTACGATTCATCAATAATTGCGGACAATCGAAGACAAAAGCCTCTGGACCCCAGCAAGTCCACGAAATTGCATATGCAGAGATTCTGTGGGAGAAGAATGTGCAACATCAACATTTCCAGTCGGTCTTTGAAGCTATGAAAAATAGAAAAAAGATGGATGCCAGATTTCGACAGTTAAATCTATTCCTAGATGCTAGGGGTATCATTCGATGCAGAGGACGACTGGCTCATAGTTCTTTGAACTACGACGCCAAATACCCGAAGTTGTTGCTTCGTGACAGTTGGTTCACTGATTTGATGGTGATGCAGTGTCACCAGAGGCTTGGGCATGCTGGTGCTCGACATGTTTTGTCTCAACTAAGATTAGAATACTGGATAATTAGTGGGAGAACTTTGATTTGCAAAATACTGAATAGATGTGGAGTGTGTAGGCGCTGGGAAGGGGGGGGGTCAGTTTTTGACTCCTCCCCCTCCTCCTCTTCCACTTGAAAGAGTAAAGATGTCTCGTCCATTTACGTTTACTGGAGTAGACTACTTTGGGCCACTTTATGTCGTCAACGAAGCTGCGGGCGAAGCCTCCAAAGTTTGGGTGTGCCTGTTTACCTGTGCAGTAGTTCGAGCCATTCATCTTGAACTGATGGACAGCCTGAGTTGCCAGTAGTTTTTGCTAGCTTTCAGACGGTTCGCCTCGCAGAGGTATGCCAAAAACGATCATTTCTGATAATGCCAAGCAATTCAAAGCAGCTAAAAAGGTACTGGAAGGTATTGATTGGGTGCCTGTTGATGACGATGTCCAGGATTTTTTGTCTAGTCAAGGAATAAGTTGGAAGTTTATCCCAGAGAAAGCCCCTTGGATGGGTGGATTCTATGAACGGCTAGTTGGATCGGTGAAACGAAGTTTGAAAAAATCGTTGGACCGTCCTTGCTAACTACGGCCCAGCTTCAAACAATTCTGGCTGAGGTTGAAGCTATACTAAACACACGCCCACTGGTGTACTTTGATACGGACAAGGAGCCTGGCACAGTGTTATGTCCGACTCATTTTCTTTCCGGAAATGCTGATGTAGGAGTCAGACTGATTCAAGACTCTGACTGCTTAGAATGGCAACTGGCTTCATTAGAAGTTTTAGCGCAAATTTGGAGACAGCCGCAAGCTGTTCTCACCGGCTTCGAAAGGAATATTTAACCAACCTGAGAGATCGCCAGGTCTCGATACAACAAAATTCCAGTCGGCAAGGACCCAGGTTAAACGATGTTGTTCTGATTAAAGATGAGACTCCTCGTGGAAAGTGGAAACTCGGACGAATCACCAAGCTGAATCAGGGATCTGACGGCAACGTAAGATCAGCCTGGCTTCGACTGCCCTCCGGAAAAACTCTTCAACGTCCAGTTAAGAAGCTGTATCCAATAGAACATGAGTCCTGTGGTACCCATGAGACGTCCTATCCCGTTGATCTTCCTGCAGACGACATTGAGACAAGTCCAGAAGCCAGACCAAAAAGAAAAGCAGCGGTTGCCGCCAAGAAATGGATGCAGGACACTCTCAGCCGGGAGTGTCGCACACAGCGCGATGCAGGAAGATAGTTCATGCAGTTGCTAGGCAGAAGAAATCCGGAAGTTAATGTTTGATTGACACTGAATATGCAAATTAACTTTCCTGTCTAATCTTGTTATTCAGTCTTACATTGTTGGCGTATATATGTGTGTCGGGTCAGTCTAGTTTTTTCTTTACATAATCTGTGTGTATGGCCTTTTATTAAAAAATTTGTTTATTATCTCTACATCGCCAGAGATAGGATTTTTGGCGACAGCGGGGGAAAAACCCAATGGGGGAAAACCCAAATGGGGGCAAAAACCCACCCCTCACAGGTCTCAAAAAACTTCCAGTGTAAAATTCAACTCTTTTGTAGCTAGTATAAATCAAAAAACCCGATATAGGTACCTTTTTTGAGATTTCATGTGCCATTGAAAATACAGCTTCAAACGGACAGGTTTCATAAAGTTTAACACGTAAACATAGGGCAATTTTTGAAAAATGCTAAAAACGATGTAATTTGATAAAACTTATTAGTCTATCATGTAGAGAATGGTTTTTACGTTCAATTGGCTGTTAGAATCCACTATTGGACCTGTCGTGGGTCCTCTAGTACCGAAATGGCACTTTCAAGGTTTTTGGCCCCTAGCTAGCCAGGGAAGCAAAATTATCCAAATCTGATGATGCAGCGTCATCGATAGTACCGTGGTATAGTGTCGAAT
This sequence comes from Trissonchulus latispiculum, assembly GCA_030248195.1. Taxonomy (NCBI): domain Eukaryota; kingdom Metazoa; phylum Nematoda; class Enoplea; order Enoplida; family Ironidae; genus Trissonchulus; species Trissonchulus latispiculum. The sequence goes on along the minus strand of JASAND010017538.1, from coordinate 11,557 downwards.
TGTTTCCCTATTTGGTTGTTAAAAAATTTTTCAAAATAAATTGGGTGGGGTTTTTCCCACAAAGTGCCAGACCAACGGTGCATCGGATCGATCTAATTTTGGCTGTATGCAAAGAGGAAGACTTGCCATCAATCATTGCAGATATTTGCAAAACTTCTAGCCCACCCCAGTCCTGGCTTTTTCCTAGGCAAAAATTTCTGGGGGGGGAAGTCTGGGGGAGTCTGCCCACGTCTGGGGGGGGGGGAAGAAAAAGTTTTCAAAAAATGCCTAAAAATAGCTATTTTTTGCTGCTGAGCTAAACGGGGGGTCCTGATGCAGCGTCATCGATAGTACCGTGGTATAGTGTCGAATTGTTTCCCGGTTTGGTTGTTAAAAAATTTTTCAAAAAATATTGGGTAGGTTTTTTCCTCCAAAGTGGGTTTTTCCCCGCCACCCCCGCCAAATGGTGGGGGCGCCAACCCCCCCCCCCCTAAAAATTTTTTGCTACCCCTCCCCCCAAATCGGCCGTCGGCCGAACCCCCCCCCCCAAATTTTCAAACCCCTACCTAAATTTTTGAAAATTTTTAGCCGAAAATTCGAAATTTTTCGAAAAATTGATAAAATAAGCCAGAAATTTCTAAAATTTGCTTAATTACGCTAAAAATCGCTAAAAATAGCTGAAAATTTGAGAAAATTTTTCAGTTTTTGGACGAAAAACCGATTTTTCGCCGAACCCCCTCGAAAATTTTTCTTACCCATCCCCCCAAATTGACTTTTGGCGACCCCTCTCCCCCTTTTTTCGCCAACCCCCCTCCCTACTTTTTTCGAACCCCCTCTCCCACTTTTTTCGCCAGCCACACCTATGGTGGGGTGCGCCCTCCATTCGGCGATCCCCCGCCATTCGAGTAGCCCCATAAATTTCGACGTCCCACCCATAACCCGAAAAATTGCCAAATTTTGCCATTTTTACCCTAAAGTTTCAAAAATTTTTCCGGCTTCGCCGGATTTTTAACGACATTTTCGCTAAGTATTTTAGCGTAAAAAAGCACCTAAAATTAGTCATTTTTTGCGATTTTTGACAATTTTTGCACAAAAAACCCTAGCAATTCACACATTTTTTCAAAAATATGCCCCCCATATTTGGTCAGCCATGGGGGCGGGCTGCTTCGAGCCCCCCATAAATTTTGGCCTAGAAATAAGCCAGTTACTTTTCCAGATCTTCCTTGAGAAACAAACATTCATTGAGTAATGAATCTTTGTTGTTTCTCCGCCACTCTAATTGCTCCTCCGTCACTCTAATTATTGATGTGATACACGCCAAAAGTGTCTAAGATGCTTTCCTAAAAGTGGCAATGGGCTCTGAATATGGAAAGACGTCCGCAGCTCCCCAAACTAAAAGTGCCACACATTCCGGTCACAGTTACATTTGATCATACAGACATATAGCCATGGGGTGAAAAAAAACCCACCCCATTTTTGGGGGGAAAAAAACCCACCCGCCTCCTGGGTCATGGGTTGGAGATATGAGCTCCAAAACATAGCAGCAAGAAGCGCGACTCTTTCTAACCTATGTATGCAAAGATCAAGTCATTTGGTTCACTCCTGCTTATTTTATGACATTTTGAAAATGACAACTACTTTTTGGTTCAACCATCCAAAAATTTACCAAAAGTTTGGACCGATGTAACTTTTGACTGGGTTGGGCTAGAAAAGTTTTGTAAATATCTGCAATGATGGCAACTCTTCCTCTTTGCACACAGCCAAAATTAGACCGACCCGCTGTACCGTTAGTCTGGCACATTGCCAAACGTGGCGGGGAAAAAACCCACTTTGGGGGGGAAAAAACCCACCCAAATTTTTTTTGAAAAATTTTTTAACAACTCAACAGGGAAACAATTAGAGACTATAGCACGGTACTATCGAGCACGCTGCGTCATCCTATGCGGTCAGATTCGGACAATTTTGCTTACCTGGCTAGCTAGGGGCTAAAAACCTTAAATGTGCCATTTCGCAGCTGGAGGACCCAATACAGGTACAATTGTGGATTTTAACAGCCAGTTCTACGTAAAAAACCATTCTCTACACGATAGAATAATAAGTTTTATCAAATTACATCATTTTTAGCATTTTTCAAAAATTGCCCTATGTTTATGTGTTAAACTTTATGAAACCTGGCCATTTGATGCAGCATTTTCAACGGCACATGAGATCTCAAAAAAAAGCTACTTAGATCGGGTTTTTTGGTTCATACTAACTAAAAAAGGGTTGAATTTTACACTGGAAGTGTCAGAATTGCGATAGAACAATTTTTAAGACCTGTGAGGGGTGGGTTTATTTTCCCCCATTTGGGTTTTTTCCCCCCCATTGGGTTTTTCCCCCGCTACTTTTTGCATTATACCGCTCTAACGGTACAACACTGAGAAGTGCAAATAGGCTTAAAAGAAAGTTCTAAGTACGCCAAGTACGATGGTATATAAAGTTCTCAGATAACCCTTATAATAGAAAAGTTCCAGCCAAAATCCGAAAATGTGGGTTTTTTCCCCCCATGGCTATACTTATTTGTATTGCAGGAACTATATACCATCAGCGGAACCTCGAGGCCTCCCCTGAAAAAATCATCAATGCGCGGATGATAAAAATGATGGTTAAACACCAACCTAGAAATTCCGTTACGGTTGGTTTTTCCGTCGAAACTGTTTACAAACTTTTATGCAGTCCTCCAAAATTTTTTGCGGAATGTCCCAAAAATTGCGAAATTCATATTTTTTAGTTTTTCAAAGAAAACTAATGAATTTTATTAATTAGCTTGTACTTAAACAGATTTTTAACATTTAACGAATAATACTACCCACGTTATGTTACAGGGTATTTTCACTTTTCAGGGATTTTTTTCCGGGGCGGGGGGCTTCCCGGGGGAGCCCCTCGGGCCTGGGGGGGGGAGAAATTTTCGGGGGGGTGGAAGATTTTTTGCAAGAATGAGCCAAAAAATGGTATTTTTGGCGTATTTTGCATGTTGAAACGCAAAAAGTTCTCAAAAATGCCAGGATGTAAGCTAAAAATAGCTATTTTTACGAAAAAATAGAAAATTTTTGAAAATTGACCTATTTTTGGCAAAAATTTGGGCCTCCAAAAATCCCGGGGGGGAGAAGCAAAAATCCCGGGAGGGGGCGATTTCCGGGGGGGGAGCATAGGTGTAATTGGGGAGGGGTTTGGGGGGGGGGGTAAACCCCCCCAGCCCTTAGTTTAATCCCCCCAGGATGTTTTGTGGGCCCCCGGCCCCCCCCCCAACTGGGGGGGGGGGTAGTCGCGCCGATGGGGCGAAAATTGGGCCGAAAATGGGGCATTTTCAGGGTAAATTTGGCAAAATTTTTTAAAAAGGTCCAAATTTCTGGCTTAACGTGTTTATTATCGCGAGAAATACACGTTTATAGCGGTTTTATGGACTTCTAGACTCAATATTGACCTTATTGTGGACTCAGAAACATGTTGGCTATCAAGATTTCGAGTTTTAAAACACTGTCTAATGTTAAAATTACTTAATGATTTCATGTTTTTCGGTATTAGCAATGGCTGAAAATGCGATTTTTGGCATAAAAATAGAAAAATTTTTTTGGGGGAGGTTTGGGGGGGATCGTGGGGGGGGGGGTTTGGGGGGGGGTCTAAAAAGGGGGCCCCCCAAAATTCCGGGGGAGGGGGGCCCCCAACCCAAATCCCCGTTACACCTATGGGGGGGAGTCATTTTCGGGAGGAAGGTCAATTTCGGGGGAGCCTCGCCCCCTTCCGGTAAAAAATACCCTGTGTTACAAACAGTTTTCGAAAGTCGAAGCACGTATACATACGTGTGTTTTTTTACAAGAATAAAAATTTGAAATTGGAGACGCGCGGGATCTGGGTAGACGCTGAGAAAAGTTTGTAATCTGAGGAAAATTCTCAATACAAACACTCGAAATTTTGATTCCGGCAGCCAATAAAAATCTAAAATATTAGCAAACTACCAAGCAAGAGAAATCTTTAAAATTATGGTTTGGCAACATTCACAAAATTTTAAAAATAAAAGCTTATAGAAAGACTTCAAAAAATTGTGTGCGTATAAATACAGAAGCCAAATCAATCAGTACAACCACCAGAGCAAGAAACATGAATTAAAAAAGCGGCGGTCTGGGGCTGGCAACCCCCCGGCAAAAGCTAGATGTTTCTGGAAAATTCAAGCTAGAAACTCAATTTTTCTTAGCGATTTTAGCAAAGACCTTGAGTTATTCTTTTCTATAGTCAAGCGGGAAAAAACCCACTTTTCAGATTTTTGGCCAGAACTTTTTACTTGTTTGAGATATTGAAATACTGACTATACAGGCTGCTAGGCCTAGTCGTAAGCTTTCTTATGAGCTATAGAACACCTCTCTAGGGTGCGCCATAAGTGAGAAAAATTGTCCCAAACTGGCGGGAAAAAACCCAATGCGGGAAAAAACCCACCCCGAAAATTTTTGGCAAGTTGCCAGGAGCATTTCTAACCGTTCCAAATGAAAGAGCGGGTTGTTTTTAGTACAACTGCATATAAAATATATTAGTTTTTGTTGAAAAATTGAGGTCATAGTGACTTTTGAAAATTTGGTATGTTTAACACATAAACATAGGCAAATTTTGGAAATTTTTTAAAATTGTTTATTTTCGGCAGTTTAAGCATCCTATCGTATAGAAAACGTGTTTTTCTTGTATTTAGAGCCAAACTAGACCCATTTTAAGGCAAAAATAAGCATTTTTGGACAAATTGAAATTTTGGCTTGAAATGGCACCATGTCCGATTTTGACCCCCTGGACCTCCCATAACAGATCGAACCCAGGTAAACAGGTAAAACCTATACCAATTTAATCTATAGGCTCTATAAAACAAATGTATGTATTCGTTTGACCTTTCCTGCTAATGCTTAGAAAAATTTTCAATTTTGAAAAGTGGGTTTTTTCCCGCATGTGGGTTTTTTCCCCGCCAACTCTAGGTCACCCCCAGGTCGCACCGGAGGGGTTAGAGCAGTGGCATATATCATTATGATGCGCAACAGATGCCCTACACATACATACAATCCGCTTTGGTCTAAGTCTTTCCAGTAGTTCAGGGTGGCCAGGCAAAGTTTGCCAAATTTCGGTACTTGGACGGACCAAAATTTTCGAAAATTTCAAAGTCCCAAAAAATTTGCTGGGAAGCAGTGGGAGCGACAATAATACACCCTCCAGGGTTATTTTGGATGCTCTTCAAGATAGGCTATTAAAATCCTAGATAGCTCATACCGGTAAGCCCACACTGGGGGTGGGTTTTTTCCCGCATTGGCGAGTTGGTTTTTTCCCGCTTGACCAATTTCGTATCTTTAACTGGTTAGTCGTTATGTCGTAGCCTGATTTTCGGACTATAAACTATACGTAGCTAGGCTGTATATATAACTGTTTCTGCATATAACAATGTCATAATATTTTCCAAATTTAAACAAACCTTCAATACTCAATTCTATTTTTCATTCCAATTTTAAATTCATCTTTATCTCAAACTTCAAAACCCCTCCCTTCCTGTTTACAATGTTAACTCAATGTACAATGTATAATTATTCATATTATTTACACAACTATATATTAATATGAGTTATGACTGCACAATTGTTCTGGTCTGTTCACCAATTTTCGCAGGCACAATAATATTGTTATTTCCTATTTCACATGCTGCATAATTAATTAACTGCTGACTATAAATAAGCTCGTTTCTGTAGATAGTTGCTCAGTCTGTACAGTTCTGTTGACTAATAAAGTCGTGTTGTAGACTGAGTCCCCTTTAGTTTAGGGTTTTCCTGTGAACGAATAGTTCACGGAAGTTGAGCGAACAGCTCAAATATACTTTGTAATTTCCCTGCCTACAGCAGGAGGACTGATATTGCCCACCATACGGTGGAAGATTATTCCTACTTACACAGTAGAAGAAGCTTAATACTATAAGCTTATATCGTAGCTACGTACGTAGTTAAATCTACTGACTTGCACTGTTACATTTTTGGAGGTTCCACCGAGATCCTTGGTCGCTTCGCGAGGTATACACCCGAAGCTTGAACTGTGGACTCGGCACAACAGCCTAGAGGTTCTGACAGTAGTAAGACACAAGCTATCGGATCCAAGCAAGTGTCTGAAACTTCAGATAAAACTCCTAAGGAGGAACCCTCTGACACAGCTGTACCCTCTACAAGTGGTAGCAGAAAGGAAGTCCGTGCTACACAGACTGAGCCTAGTAATTCCGCCTCTGAGCGAAGTAGTAATTCCGCCTCTGAGCGAAGTAGTAATTCCGCCACTGAGCGAAGTAGTAATTCCGCCACTGAGCGAAGTAGTAAATCCGCCACTGAGCGAAGTAGTAATTCCGCGACTGAGCGAAGTAGTAATTCCGCCACTGAGCAAAGTAATTCCGCCACTGAGCGAAGTTTACAGAGTTGTACTCAGGCCCAGCAGTTGATTGATGCAGGAAGAAAAAGACACGAAGAGTGGACACGTCGCGTCCAAGCAATTATCAAAACGGAACCTACAGATTCCGACAGCTCTGATTTAAGTTTTTCTGGGTTTTCCCAAAGGGACGTCGACGATACATCGGATCTATTATCAGCTCTTTATCCTGATCTTACGCATTCTGATCCGATAATGGCAGTACCTGATTTTTCAGGACTACAATCAGCTCTGCAGAATTTACCTGCACATTTTAAGCAAGCCGTACAAGGCATGCATGGAGTTACTAGCCTATTGGGGCTAAGATATTCGGGCCATGCCCAAGAGAGCTGGAAGGACTTCATAGACTCCTTCGAAATTGTCAGTACAGCAAATGGCTGGACTGTTGACGAGAAAGCTCGTATGCTACCGGTCTGCTTGCAAGATCAAGCAAGGGATATTTATGCAACATTAGACTTGCCTACCAAGTCTGATTATACTGCCCTAACCAAGGCACTTAAGGAATCCTTGGAACCTGCCGAAATGACAAGGTTTCGAAGTGCGCAGTTGCACAAAAGAACCCAGCAGCTGCAAGAACGGGTAGCGGATTTCGCTGCCAGCATTAAGAAGCTCGTAAAAGGAGCTTACCCTAGTTTCGACCAGTCTCATCAGGACAAACTGATGATGGAATTCTTTATCGCCGGGTTGCTACCGCACTATGGCAGACTGGTTATGTCAAAAGAACCGTCCAACTTTGAGGAAGCATTGAAATATGCTAAGTTGGTTGAAGCTGGAGAGTACTTAACAGCAAGACTAGGACCCACTGGCACTCCAGCTGCTACAGGAAAAGCTCAGACGCTCTACACTAGCGCTGATACTGAACTGGCTGAGCTTAAAAAGTCAATGAAAGCACTCCAAGAACAGTTCCAGAAATTCTCCTTTGATCAGCAGAGACAGAACGGATACATGCAAGGAGTTCTGGCCAACAACCGTAACAAGCCTGTAGCCCAACGATTCGGACGAAATGATCAACGTCCACAAGGGCAACAGTGGACTACAGATAGCAGAGTTATCTGCAACTATTGTAAGAGACCTGGGCACTACGTCATAAACTGTCGCAAACGTCAGAACGACAACAACAGGGGAACTAACGCCCCACATTACCGTCCTACAACTGGACAAAGACCCACTTCTGGCTACAACTCGCGTGGAATGACCAATCACAGAGGCAATCATGCCTACCAAAATAGCAATGGTCGAAATGACACCACCTATGCAGTTTCAGCTACTGAGGGTGAGATTCCACCTGATTCTACTGACCCGTTGCCTGAGATTACTGAGTTACGAGAAACAATCAGAATGATTTCAGAACAGAATAACCAACTCGTACAGCAACAATATCCAGCTTTTGTCGGTAGCATTACTGTTACCGCAAAGGAACAAAGCTCCAGAGGCACAACTGAGCAGTGCTTAGAGGCCGTAACAAAACCAAAGCGAACGGTCAGGAAATCCGCAGCACACACAGCAATAAATCAACTGCCAGAACCGAACAGTCTCGATGAGCCAAGCCGTTTAAACCGGAGCATTTGGCTTTTCTTGCTACTCATCTGCTGCTGTTTTCTACCTACCTCATCCGTCAAGAGTTTTGCAGAGTTATCAAGCGGTCCTATGATCTGCCAAACTGAACAAGGACGAGCTCTATGGCAGTTACCTGGTCGCTTGTACTGCAATCCTGAAGTCCCGTCTGCAGAATCGCACATTCATCAGACTCAACTCACGCTTTACAAGCGAAACTATGTCAAGTACAAATCAAAAGCCTGGAAATGCGCTATTGTAAAGCAAACGGTGAAAACGTTCACCTATTTCTTTGCTAACTACCACCTGAAGGAGGAGGAAAAACACGACATACGTGTAACAGGTGCTGAATGCGAAGCTATGCGCCGCTTCCATCAATGTGATGCTGGCCCACTGCTCCAAAAGGGAGGACTATGGCAAAGTGACAACAAAGTTAACTATGAATGGTCAGGTGGTGGCATCAACTGTTGCAGATGGCACAGTTACACAGCAACCAACTGCTTCATGTATGAAGCATACGTTTACAAACGTCACAGTAGCGAAACCATGGAGTCTACTGCCGGTTGGGTCGAACACTGCGACTACCGTACAGGAGGATGTCAGTTACGTGACGGCAGTTACCTGCTCTGGGAACCCGACAGTAACGAAAAATGTGAATTTCTAGAATGGCAGACGCTAAGCGGCGAAAGTGGGATACCAATTGGCTAGCAGATAGTGATCTCCTAGCTCTTACTTTCCGCACTGGTAAACATGCGCGTGACTGTGATGGAAATACTATTTTCCTCACCGATCAAGGAATCCCAGCCCGCATCAAGCGCAACGAGTCTAGAATTCGTAGAGGAACTAATACGAAGAATCAGACCAATCTTCCGAATACAGAACTTATCTCCAACAGTGATCTTAAGTCTTGGGCTGCTGAACACGGAATAGTCACAACTGACGTATTAGCAGCGTCTCTACAATCTCAAGAATTTAAAAATCTCAAAAACCTAAACTTTGCATTTAAACAGGCCATGAATGCTGCATGCCGATCTATGGCAACAATCATGGAAGTGCTAAAAGCAGATATGCTTGCTAATCCTACACTGGCCATGCGCGCCATACTGGGACGGAATGATATTGTCGCCAGGGCTGGAGGCCACGTTATATCTACCTTTCCTTGTCAAGAGCTAGAACGCGGACTGTATCACTTTGATCCAATGAATCAAACATGTAGTATGGAAATACCTATCAAATTCCTGCTAAATTCTCAAGACTATACTGCATACATGGACCCTGTAACCAATATCGTACACAAGAAGCCCTATCCAGTGGATTGCCGTCTGAACAGAGAAATACCTGTTCAAATCCATGGCAAAATGTACATGTATCAGAGTGAGACTGGCGATTTATCCCCTCTACAGCATATTCCAGAAATAAGGGCATTTTCGTGGAACTCAAGCGAACCTTGGAGTTTCCAACCTACAATATTCAGCCAAATTGTAATGTACAATTTTTCAGAAATAACCTCTGAAATAGGCCTTAATGAGATCATTGGTGGATTACAGCACCAACAACGAATCATAAAGGCCCTAAGCGATAAGACAGCTGGAAATACGCCTCAGCAAACAGCACAAAGCGTGGTTAATGGAATCATGCAAAAGGGATTCTTCGGTTTCCTACATGGATTCGCAGTTAGCCCGTGGCAACTGTGGGTTTTCCTAGTGTGCACCTATGTCACACTAAGCTTCCTACTTCTACATTGCTGCCCTACCAATATCCGTCGCAATGTACTGGTGAATATACCGCAGAATTGGCCAAAATTCAGTGGTTGGGCGAGAAAACGACGGAAGTCAACCACGAGAGCTATCGCTCTACGAGTGCGCCGAAAACGTCGCCGTAGCCCGAACGGAAGCTCTAACGAAGATTGCGAATTACAAGAACCCGCAAGAACATCCGTACACAGCACAGCACCGACTGCGCCAAGTTTGCTACGGATCTCTACTTTTGGAAGGCGTCCACCTACACCTGTCCAGGTACCTGTACCAGACAGCGAAATAACTAATTCAGAAAATCATCAAAACCTTTTATATCAGGACGTGTTGAATGAAAGACATTCTCAGGTTACGCCATCCCTAACGACCACAGCTGGAGAAGGTCAAATCCAAGCTGACGACCAAATCCCACGGACAAACCGTTCGTTATACCCTGAGACAGTATCTCAAATTGGAGCAGAAGGTAAAGCCTTCGTACCAACTATACCAGTGTTTGTCAATGAACAACCTGTAAAAGCACTCCTCGATACGGGATCTACGATTACCCTTATTGACAAGTCTAAATACCATAACTTGAACTTCAAAAATAAAGACACTGTGGTAAAACCACACTCTATTTCAGCAACCGGCATGACTGGGCACGCCCTAAATCTTGCTGGTGAGACTGAAATAACTATCACAATTGGTACCAAGCAGTTCCAGCACCCTGCGTACATCGTGCATAACGCGCCGCATGAGTGCATTATGGGAGTCGACATACTGCGTAGACTTGGCCCATTTACTATTAACCTGGAATCTGAAACGATCCGTTTTCTCAAGGATGAAAGTGTACCAGAAAAGTCGACAAAAATGCACGTAAACGTGAGCGAGCATATAATTATTCCTCCACGTACTCAGGTTACTTTTGCCTGCAATGCGCTCAGTAACAAAGCAGGAGGAATATTCGAGCCAAATAAACCTGCTCAGAAATCTCACGTCAATCGACTAAAAGCAGTTACCGCTGCGACATACACGCCACTACGTGAACCAGAAACTGAGCAACCAAACGCCTCGCACAAAGCCGAGGAAATTAAGGGATCGCAGCATAAACCGCATATAACTTGCACCCACGTGCGCACAGCTAACGTGCCTTACTGTACTGTACTGTACTGTACTTACTGTACTGCTATCACGGCGACTCTACCTACATGTATCATAAACGTATACACTTGTAGTAGTATCCGTATATTTCCTGCGTGTATCCAAGCATATGAATGTAACACATATCACCTATGCATATAAACCTGCATCTCCTAATGATCGTATATACAATACGTCACACTTGTATAGATAACAGTACAGCTTGCAACCGAATGCATATTAATATATTTACACAAATACTTTTACAGCTTGCACAAATTGCAAAATGTATAAGACATATATACGTATATAGCTAAGTGCTTCCTTCACAAGCCGATGGTTCACCTTCCTTGATACTGCAATACTGCCACGTATACCTACGTGTCGAACCGTTACTGCCACGTACACCTACGTGTCGAACCGTTGGAAGCCTCGAAGGAGATGAAGACCAGGAGTCTAACCTTCATCCATCATCCCACCAAACCAAGGAATCAGCCTGGACATCAATAACGCCACGTTCCTGTTGGTCAGCGCCTTTTATCAACCAGTATCAAAAAAGAGGACTTTTTTCTATCCCCAATGGGTAGAAGTGTCGTAGCCTGATTTTCGGACTATAAACTATACGTAGCTAGGCTGTATATATAACTGTTTCTGCATATAACAATGTCATAATATTTTCCAAATTT
>JASAND010017537.1:0-18370 GCA_030248195.1 Trissonchulus latispiculum | reverse complement strand
AATTGCCTTTTTCCAAGCGTGACTTACACGGAAAAAAAAACAAACGGACCTAACTTGCCCGGAAGCGAAAATTTTCAAAGTTGGAAATTTTGACCAAAACTTTTTTGCGACTTGTAGACTTGTCGTGTAGATTCCAACGATACCAAAATTGTCCAGTTTCGTTGAGTATTTAGCTGGCACGGAGCTCGAACGGGTCTCCAAGGGCCGCACTGAGCCTTTTACACCCATATTATAGGGGAGCGCGAGAGCGCTCCCCTATAATAAATACCACAGCCAACAATTTCTTCTTATACCATCAGTTTGATGGTACAGTTAAATTCGTTTCATTAAAAACCGGCTTAAACGGCTTAACTTAAACGACTTAACTTAAACTTCTTAAAAATTCATAAACTAACTTAAACTACTTAAACGACTTAAATTAAGTCGTTTAAGTTAAGTCGTTTAAGCCGCTAAGCCGTTTAAGTAGTTTAAGTAGTTTAAGCCATTTATTTATGAAACGAATTTTTTAAGAAGTTTAAGTAGTTTAAGTTAAGTCGTTTAAGTTAAGTAGTTTAAGTTTTTTGTGAAACGACCCATTGACAACTACAGCAAAATATATATAGTTCAAACTTACGACAACATTCTCCTCAAAAGATATTGAAAACTAAATTGCGATGAATATGATTACTCTTGCCTAAAAGTTGTCCCGATTACAGCCTGAACGCTATCCAGATTCCAGGATGGGTTGTATTAGTCAAACAAAAGTAATAACAAGAGTCATTAACCATGAAGACACGATGGACTATGCTGAATTAAAAATTTAAAATGCCTAAGTCAAAATTCTAATTTCAACAAATTAAAGGTCTTGTCAGGGCTTTCCAGTGACACCAAACGGGTCTCTTGCGCTCGCCCCCAGTCATAACTTTTGACTTCTTAATTTTGAAATTTTGTATTGGTGCATATTGGAGGCTTATGAATTCAAAATTTCAAAAATTTTAAAATTTAAAATTTAAAATTTTAGTTTGGTAAGGGGAACCGAAAAACTTTTGAAAAAGTTTTACTGAAATCTTGCGTACAGGGGTTTTCGGGGTTGCTGGGTTCGAATCTGAAATCCATTTTTCGATTCAGCTTTTCGTTAGCTTATGCTTAGTAAGGAAAAGTTGTAAGCTAAGCATGTAAGCTAACATAACAGAGCTAACGAAAAGCTGAATCGAAAAACGGATTTCAGAGTCGTGCTTAGCGCCCCTGAAAACCCCGGTGTGCAAGTTTTCAGAAAAATTTTTTCAAAATATTTTTCAGTTCCCCTTCCCCTTACCAAACTAAAATTTGAAATTTACAATTTTTTAAAATTTAAAAAATTCTTGAAATTTTGAATTCATAAGCTTCCAGTACAAAATTTCAAAGTTATTGGTCGAAGAAATCAAAAAGTTATGGCTCGGGGGCAGGGGCGGACCCAGGGGGCTGGGCGGGCGCCCCCTCCCTTCGCGATTTGAAGGTAACAAAAATTAAGGAAAAAATAGAGAAAAAGTAAAAAACCAAAACACTTCGCCAATTTTCTAATTTTAAATGGCATATTTATGGCATTTATGAAGAAAAAACTTAAAATACATCCGATTGTTCGGAAAAAATTACTATTTTTGACTAAAATGTGTTGTATTTTAAAACATTTTCTCAGTTCTTCAAGATTAAAAGGAATAGATCCGAAGACCGATTTTAATTAGAGTTGTGCCCGGGCCTTGAGTCGGGCTCCGGGCCTGCACCGGGTTGGATCGGTAGCCTGCCGCGTTAGCCGCGGTTAGCCGCGCAGGCCCGGCCCGAGTCGGACCTGCCGGGCCTTGGAGGCCCGATGAGGCCCGGTCAAATTTTTGTTGTGTAGATTTCGAAATTTTCCCAAATTATCTCCATTACAAAGCTAAATTTAATGCAAAAACAAGTACTTTTCAGCTTCACTAGGGGGCTCCGTCCCCCAGACCCTCCGTGAAGGTACTTTGACTGCCCACCGTCATCAAATCCTGGATCCGCCAGTGCTGGGGGGGGGTAGGGTTGTGCCACTTAGAAATTTGTAGGGCCGGGCTCGCGCCGATTTTCCAGAGCCCGGCCCGAAGCCTGAGGTCCGAGTTTTTTGGTTTGCTGGCTTGTCTTGGACCTATTTATTTTTTCCGACCATTTCTGCTTACCCCCTTGCCCGATTTTTCCTTACCCCTTGCCCCTGACTGCGGTAAGGCTTGTACCTTGTCCGGGTTGGGTGAGGCGTGAGGGGCTTAGACCTTGTGGGAACCTATGGAGAGCCGTCTTAAAGTTGTAGCAAAGTGTTAAAATCTTTCTGACGCATGTAAACGGAAATTCTGTAGTAATGTATATATTGTATTTCCTACAGCTTGTGCAGGATTTTATGAAATCGTTTATTGTGCAAATTTTAGTGCAAACTAAAACTGCAGCACAGTAGACACATAAAATTAGTAAATTTGAGGTAGGCCATGGGTCGGCTAATGAGACAACAAACGGCTGAACCAGTTGGCCGTTGGCCATTGGCCGGTGGCTGGGCAATGGGCAATGGCCGGCCAAGCTAATTGGCTGAGATTTTCTCGGCCAAGGCAAAAGATAAGCCCTCTAGTGGCTTATATACTCTTCTTCTTATCTATAGTAGTCCAGTTATATACTCTTGGCAACGTCATTTTGTTTTTGACTATATGAAGATTAGTGTTGTTGACCGGCCGGGTGGAAAACGGCCAGCCGGTGGCCGGCCGGCCAAGAGGTGCACTCGGCCGGAAGGCAGCACTTATATTTAAAAATGTATCAGAATTTTCTCAGTAAACCGCCTTTAAATTATGCTGATACATTTTCTTATCCTGATTTCTTGTTCTGGTACTCTTGGGTCAGTCTGCCGGCTATTTTTAGTCTTTGATTTGTTAGCCGCCCGTTTTTGGCCGGTCGCTTCCGGCCGGCCGGACCGTCGGCCGGCCAGGCGTTTTCGGCCGGCCGGCCGGCTGTCTGCAGAAGGTCGGCCGGCCGGGAACGGCCGGCCGACAAAAATTTCGGCCGGTCAACAACACTAATGAAGATAAGATCATACTTTGAGTTTTGTGCGTGCAGGCTAAATGAACTCCTGAACTTACACTGTCAATTGTACATGAGTCTCCACTCATCCGGAACGTAGGCATTGTAATGAAATTTCTCAGCAAATCTCTCATGCAGATGAACCCAGGCAGCTTTCTCCCCGTCTGTGACAACGTCGTCTTCCTTTAGAACAATTATCCAATCCCTATGAAACTTCGACTTGTGCTGTTCGTAGGGAACGAACGTGTGTCGGTTAGGGTTGTGCCGTTAAGAAATTTCTCGGGCCGGGCTCGGGCTCGGGCCAACCAACCTTCTCGGGCCGGGCTTCGGGCCGGGCTGGCCCGGCCCGAGCCCGGCCCGAATCCCGAGGCCCGCTTCACGGCCCGAGCCCGAAGCCCGATTCACGGCCCGAGCGGCCCGAGGAGCCCGAGCGGCCCGAAGAGCCCGAACGGCCCGAGTGCGGCCCGATCGGCCCGCGGGTAACCCGAGCAGCCCAAGTGGCCCAAATATCGCCTGACCGCTGCGGAGAGGCCCAAAAATGGCTCAAATCGCATCCAGTTTGCCGAGTAATTTTATTAGTATTTACGCATCGGCAAACCCAAAATGAACTTTCATGGTTCGATTAGCTGTAACGTCAAGTGCAACATTAGCTATTGTTAGAAGCTTTTCATTTCATAATTTTCAGATAATGCTCTGAGCACTAATTTGTGACCACACACTGGAGCTATAAAGCCTATGTATCTTGTAGATTGCAAGTAAGATTTTTAGTTAAGCATTGAATCATCCAAAAAAAGGAATAAAAATAAATCACTCACACAGCTAATATTTAGCAGATTTAAACACACAATTGACCACTTACTAAAAACTGTGGAGTTGGCAAAGCTTTAATACTAGTTAGCTTCCTTGTACCAAATCAGGGTTTGTCTGCTGCCTTTAGCAGAGAACTATGATTCCTTCTGAATCTTACAAATGTTTATTGTTTGTTTGACGACAATAACTAATCCATAACTTTTTGCAGATAGAGAAAACCTGCAGATAAAGTTTGTCTTACTTTTGATAACTTAAGATAACTTTTGCAGATAAAGTTTAGCATTTCAGAACCTGCTTGCTAATAGCATTTGGATAGTAGAATTATGTTTTAAACTTGTCTATATATATTTTACTTCAAATGTATGTATCGCTTCTGACATGCATGTATGTATGTGTGAATAAGCACCGAAGAAGACAACGGTGTGTGAACAAAGGAAGCGGAAGCCACAAGTCACAACGAAAAAATCAATATTTTTTCAGCAATGACAAACTACCCAAATAGCCCGGAAAGCCCGAGAGGCCCGAGCGGCCCGAGCGGCCCGAATGGCCCGAACGGCCCGAGTGGCCCGAACGGCCCGAGCGGCCCGAGTCGGGCCGGGCTCAACAGAGAACTCGGGCCGGGCTCGGGCCGGGCCGTCTCATTAAAAACCCGGGCCGGGCCGGTATCGGGCCGGCCCGAGCCCGAGCCCGGCCCGAGCCCGAAGCCCGCTTCACGGCCCTGGCACAACCCTAGTGTCGGTCATGATAATCTTGACGTGGAGTTTTCAGGATCTCCAGATTAGAGCAAGGCCGGAGAACCGGATTTTGGCTTCTTTTCCATCTCCAACTTCGATAACAGCCCATCAGATGGTGATCGCAGAAGTGCTTTCCATGACCAGGAGTTCCAGAGCACTTCTGACTGCAGTAGGGACAGAGGGCGTCGCAGCCTTGACTATTCTCCCAACAGCCTCGTTCGATGGTTTGTCGATCGTCTTTGGGTAAGAAAAGGGAGCTGTTCAGCGATTCTAGATCCGGGCTTTCCAGTTCAAGCCTTAGACGTTTGCTGAACGCTTTAGAGTCCAGCTTTCTGGGAGTCTTTTCACTGTTTCGTGCCAGCCAGAGACAGGATTTCCGCACTTCCGAAATGGCCTGAAATTCCTCACGCTGAAACAATTTTTCGGCAGCCTCCACCACTGATTCGCTGCTGTCAACTGTTTCTGACCACTCGTCTGCTGCACAGGAAATGCGACGAAGCATTTTCGACAACTTTGAGGCAGGATTTGTTGGGTTAAATATCTGGGATTGGACAGATACCATTTCGTCCTTCAGTTTTTCGTCAAACGCAGGTTTGAAGAGATGAGTTTTAATCCAACCAGTCGAATCTTCCAAGTAGCTCCAGACTTCTTCATAGTTTCTGGCAACAAAGGTCATCTGAACTGCTTTTTCGGCCAAATCTCTCGGATTAGGAGACCAGGCTGACATTCTAGCCTTCAAGCAGGCAATGCCCTCTTTTTGGACGATTTCCTTCATTCCCTTCAAAATCATTGACGCCGTTTTTTCTCCCAAGCTAGAACCGTCAGACGATCTGTGCGCTCGCATGATCACATGACCCTTATGATCTTCGACGTAGCTATTAAACTCCTTCAGTTGCTTATAAATTTGATACTGATGTCGCTGAGAGCACATTTGAATCGCCATACAGCAGGCGATGCAGTGAGCGCTATTCACCAGAGGTTTTAATAATCCTTGAATTCTCCGCAAATCTGAGCTCCATTCCTTCGCTGCCATATCAGTTGCGCGATCAACGCTGTGCGCAACGCTTTCAACCAGTGAAGCCCAATCTAGGTTCCCCACTTCCAGAGTATCGTTTCGATACAGTAGGCCTTCAACGCGATCAATGATTTTATGGTAATACTGATCTAGTTCGTGCTCCAGATCTTCTTGACTAGACCTATTCGAAAGCATATCTCTGATGTTGGAGCTGTAACGTCGGATAAGCGAGCGGCGCGCCGGCAACTGCAATATTCTGGTCGAGCCAGCGAGAAAGTGCTCAAGGATTTCGCCAGAGTCTTCGCTTAAAATCGGTTCGATGTTGACTTGGTCAAGTAGGAACTCCTGAGCAAAGGAATGAGTCAAGAGTCTGGAGTGCTGATGAGCATAGAGTTCTATTATTGCCGTCAGCTCGGCTGTAGCCTCTTCCAATTTCAATGAATCGTGAAACGTTTCCCTCACTTTACCAACTTCCAGATCAAATCTCTTCTCGACCAGTTCCTTATCCAGATCCTGTCCTTCCAGCTTATTTATGAATTCTTCAACTGACATGAAGGCCTCGAGAACTTTAAGTTTCACTTTCTGATTCTTCTGCTCGTTCTCAAAAACTGTAAGCATTTCTTCCTTGACTTTCTGGACTTGTCGTTTCACTCCATCCAAATATTCCTGAGCCATTCCTTCTTGCAGAGCTCCACCGGGATACTCCGCCAATTTCAATTTCAACGCATTCTTCATTTGCGATTCTAATTCCTTTCCGTGGATGTCGAGGTATTTTTGAAAAGTTTCACAGAGCTGTCCATCACCACATCGGATCTTGTAGTTGGTCGTTTCAATGAAGTGTTTGACTTCAGCGCCGACAGTTACGCGGAATTCTGCGCAAATGAATGTTTCACAGATTTCTTGCAGTTGTTTTTCGATATACTCTCTCTGATGCTTCTCCACTACCGTCTGATACATGTAGAGGTCAGCATTTTGTCTGGCCAAAGACCACATTTCATAACACTTGTCAATCCAGCCATCTTTCCCGGTAAGTTTGACTGGAAAATTTCCAGGTTTTTGACAGATTGTCTTGGACAAATTAACCAACTGTTTTCTCAAATGTCGACATTCACTGACGAATTCCGGAGTAGATTCTTCCTGTTTTATCTTCTGACCAAGAATCATAACTCTGGGTTGTCGAAGGGCTGATGGAAGATTAAAGGTCAAAATCTTGTCAGTATCAATTACATCCTTTAGTCTGATGTTCAGCTGCTTCCAGGCCTTCCGAAGTTCATAAAGGATGGTTTGCTTCATAACATCAATTTCGTGATCGTCCCGCCCGATAACGTCTCTGCTCACAAATACCAGGACAGGCTTATTGCAAAGACTTAGGCGATGTGCAGCGTAGACTACCAGTTTCATCAATTCTACCAGAGTTCGATCTCCTTCGCCGCGGATGTTAAGAATTACCACCTGAGAAATCGAGAAAGCATGGAGAACCGTTTTCTGATTGAATCGATGATTATCATTCACCGGGCTGAGAATTCCTTCGGTGTCGTTGATCAGTAGTTCCGGTCCGTCGGAAGTTCGAATCATGGCAGTCCACAAACCTCGACTGCACTTTCCGTGGGCAACTGGGAAATTAGTTCTCCATAACTCATTCCACAGAGTAGATTTTCCGCTACTCTCTGCACCAATAATAGTAATGGAGCAAAATGGAGATGCGAATTTGGATTCTTCTGGAGGAGTTGACATCTGACTCCAATCAAGAGTCTGTAGAAAATCCGCATTTACCGTTCCAGCATTGCTGTTGATAATTTCCATGCTGCGTCCCGATAGGATTTGATTTTGGCAAATCAATTGAGCAGCTCGAAGACAACGTTCGTCCGGAATTCTTGTCGGAGCATTCGGTGAAGTGCTGCCGAGCCAATATGGGTCCATTTGCCCACAAAGGATGAGTTCTCTCAAAAAGTCGACATTTGCTACACCCAAAAATGTCAACTCTTTTGTCAGTTGTTTTGCTTCTTCATGAAGCTTTCGACAGTCCTCGTTATCGGCTGCTGTCGCTCGATCCTTCAAATTCTTCAGCTCAATTCGTTTTCGTTGTACCTTCTCCAGAAAATGATGATTCAAGGTTTCCTGAAAAATATCCATCATTTGGAGACTCACGTCAACATCTGATATTCTTTCCATCCAGTCCCGGAAAAACCGAACGGGTTCCGTGGTTTCGTTGAAAGTCGAACTTTCTATTTTCAGCTTATTTATTCTCAGTTGTAGCTGATTCTGTTGATTCGGTTCCTCGTATTTGCGGTCTCCGAATTGAGCGATCCTTTGAGCATTTTGTTGAAGTGGAAACCAATTCCCCAGATCGCTCTTATTCGCTGATATCATGGAACTGCTTTCATTCTGGAATTTTTCAAGATCAGCAGGTATTCCGAGAAGGTTGATCTCTTCACTTTGGGCTACAGCCTTGTTCAGATGATGGACGAAAGCAGAAAAACCGGAGCTTGTCGGTCTCACTTCTTTCAAAAGTTCAAAGATTTGTTCATGGCGATATCGAGCAGATTCCTCGGGTGATTTTGCAACATCTGGAGGAATAGCAGGAATGGCTGAAGATTTTATGGTAACAGGCAACTCCGATTTCAACTTCTCAGAAACTGCGTTCATCCATTCACCATTTCTTTCTATTCCGTCCACAATCAGAATGAAAACCTGAAGGAATCCCAAATTGTTGGACTTAAATACATTGAGGATATTTTGGAGTTCCGGATTAAAATGCAGGTCTGATTTGTCTTGAAAATTAAAATCACGAGTGCTGCAGTGCACCATAATCACTGGAATTTGTGATAACATAGCACCCAGAAGGTCCGGT
Source organism: Trissonchulus latispiculum (assembly GCA_030248195.1). Taxonomy (NCBI): domain Eukaryota; kingdom Metazoa; phylum Nematoda; class Enoplea; order Enoplida; family Ironidae; genus Trissonchulus; species Trissonchulus latispiculum. The sequence continues at coordinate 9,924 of JASAND010017537.1, read as the reverse complement.
GAATGATCACTAAAGGAAACATGAAAATCGATGACGCTGGCGGGTCTTCCATTCTGGGCCAAATGAAGACTGGCGCTCCCGCGATGAAACACCGATGAGTCGTTGGTGGCGGAAGTTCGAAATCTGGTTCCAAAAACTGAATTTAGAAAACTGCTTTTCCCTTTGCAACCGGCAGTTCCCAAAGACAAGACTAGAATGTCTTTGGGTTGTAGTTGGTCGTGACGTTGACTCAGACAATAGAGTGGAGCTAAATGCAGTCCATGCTTGGCCGGTTTGTCGGACCTTCCGGCCCAACAATTGGGATGGATTAGATCCAGAGGCAAATCGTAGTGATAGAGTGTCTCCGTGATGGCTTGACGTTGCCAGGCATAACGGAGACAGTCGATCATGGCGATGCGGAAATCATCAAAACAGAAACCGTCAGAACTTTCTACTTCCGTGATAATCTAAAAAGTAATAATAAATCATATACGTAAGCTCGAAGCATTGTTCAATATTAGTTGAAATTGTTCAATATTAGTGTTTCACATTTGGGGAAAACGACATGTCCTTACCGCTCTCGGGAAACGAGTAGTTCATGATGAATGGTGGATCTGCAGGTTCCTGGTTTTAGAAAGTGGCATATGTTACAATAACAATCAAGTCTTTAACAATCAATTTTAGCAGTGAATAAACACTACTAAAGAGCAAAGTTGGCTAAATCGTTTACTAAAATTTGTCAACCTTGCCAATTGTATGGTGAATTTTCCGTGTAACTTGCATTATTCGAGTTTTTTGGCTGACTAATATATACCTATACTGAGTCCATATTAAGGCTATGCTTACAGAAGAAGAAGAGGAAGAGTAAGTCACTTGACGGTTTCTATACATTATCATGCGTAGCGGTGCTCCGGCCAGAATATGCGAGTGTTCATCTATTTAAGCGTCGACTAAGCATACCCCCTCCAGCGTTTGGGTGGCCAATCGGAAGCGATTTCTGCTTAAGATTCAAAACGGGTCTCCGTTTAGAGTGGGAGGTTGACAAAAGAGTTCCTAAATTAACGAATGGATAACCAGCAGCCAATATAATTGCAGATTTCCTTTTACCTGTTTGGATGGCTAATTTTCACAAAAGCGTTCTGCCCCCCTCCCTGTTTTGGGAGCGAGTCTCAGAAGTCTGCTTCATTGTTGGCCACTCCATAGTAAAGAGGTGGATTCTGTTTTACCGACCCTCTGTGCCCACCAAACGGGGGACAGGTATATATATATTGACGTTACAGACCCTCGTTAGTCGTCATTAGGTGCTATAAATAACGTTGCCAAAACCCAATTAGTTAATAAGTTAATATTAAAAATATTCCTGAGGTGGAAACGAGCGCACTGTTTCTGGGTTCAATTCAGTTTCATTTTCCTGCAAATATGTACTTTTTCAGGAATAATAATTTCGAAATTATATTTAAAATTGTATCACCAGAAAACTATATTTTTAAAGTATATAAAATTTAATTGTAGTAACCAACGCAAAAAACAATGCAATATGGAAACAAACAATGCTATTTTGACGTAGAGATACTAGTGACGACTAGAGATACTCAAATTAAAGTCTGCACTGTGTAAAGCTACTCGAAATGAGCAATTAATGTAAGACATAATAATTTGTAGACACTCACCGTTTCAAATTCTTCAGAATTATGTAGGAAATCCCTGATACATGGAGCCAATCCTTCTATTCCAATCCCTTCGGTCAAAATCAGCTGAAACTTTTCTGCAGTAAAATCGTCAGTAACAATCTGTAGAAAATCTGCAGCGCCAATGGCCGTTTCGCCGATTCCTTTCGGTAGAAATGTTGCCAGAAATCTGTCAAAACGTCCATTCTGGCTCTTTTTAGCATCCTCAGCGACCCATTGACTTCGACTATGAGTCGGCTTCTTTCGATGACAATCGCATCTATTGCATCGATCGCAGAGAAAACTTTTGCAGTCAACGCAAAATATACCAGCGGTGACATAATCGGAACAGAAGGAGCAGTACATCATAAAATAATGAATACTCCTGAAAAATAATTTTCATAGATTTAACTAAAAATACGTAAAGGTTAACAAAATATCGATAATAATTTAGAAGGATGGTGGTCCATATAAATGTTAAAGTAAGTTTATGCTGTGTTCTGATCCACTAATTGTATTTCCTGAAGCTTTGTTTTCTTGGGGGTTCTAGGGGTTTTTGCAGGTTTTAATTTTACTATGAGATTTGATTCCCAACGACACAGTTTCAATTATTTCATTGGGGATTCGGGTCTTTCCCATTATCCCCCCCCCAAATATAAACTAAAGTTTTAAGCTTTAGATGTAAGCTTATCCTGAGCTAACGAAAAGCTGAATCGAAAAACCGATTTCAGATTCCTGATCAGCACCCCAGAAAACCGCTGTAAGCAAGTTTTCAACAAAATTTTTTCGAAAAATTATTTGGTTCCCCTTGATCCCTCCTTACCAAACTTAAATTTTAAAATTTTCAAAATTTTTGCATTTTTGAAAACAGCAGGTCGAAAACCTTTTCCCACCAAATTTCAACTCATTCAGTCAAATTGTGCTTCTTCGGCACTTCTTCGGAGCTGTGGGGGGGGGTAATGGAAAAGACCCGGGGATTCTTGGGGTTCTTAACTTTTCGTTTAGATTTGATCAGTAACGACATAATAATGGCTAGTTTTTAATTTTTTGGAGGTTCCTGGGGTTCCTGGGCTTTTAGTCGGTTTAGGTTTTAGTCTAAATTAGTTAGAAACCAGGAGGATCCCCGTGGCAGACTTAGATTAATTTATCGAAATTTATTTAACTTTGTATGATGGCGTTTGCATAAAACCTATAATCGTCATTACATCTTGACATCACAATGACGGGTCGGCGTTAGCTGTTTGCAAAATTGTCTGTAGAATAGACAATGAAAAGTCGTCATTGTACTGGATCCAGTTGCATGAAAAAATGGAGAACATCCTCTTTTATAGTGGGGGTTTTTGGGGTTCTAACTTTTAACTTCTAACTTCTAACTTGACATAGGCCAAAAGGATTATGAAGAACAAAACATGTAAGGAACAAAAATTTTCAGAATTTTCGGAGTCATAAAACACACTTTCCTCTACAACTATCTTATATAGCCAAAAGTGTAAAAATCCACTATGTAGAATAAAATTTGGAGCACTCTTTGATTCAAATTATCAGTCAAAATTTTTAAACGTTCCGACAGATTATGTTTTGGCATTTTGTCCTTTAATAGCCCCGTTTCGCACCAACATAACTTCGACACAATACTCAGTTTCATCAAAGTTATTTGGCTGTAACCAAACTTAAGCGGGGTGGTCTGGTCCATTTTAGCAACATTTTTGAACATTTGCAATTTGCTAATTTTCACATATTGTAGTCTATGTGGAATATCTTAACGAGTTTATAGGATTTAAGTCGGAACTCTTAAGGAAACAGAAAACGTGGTGATTTTTTCGGGCGCTGGAGGAAACTCAACAATGCCAAAACGGAACATTTCAACGTCCATTTTATATTACAGACACGACCTCGCAGGGTGATGGAAGAGAAGCAGAATTTTAATTAAGGCTCTTAATTTTTTAAATTAATTTCAAACATTTGGTAACGACCAAAGAATTTGAGTGGTTTGCTTAGGGATCAGCAACTTTAATGACATTTTTGAAAATGTGAAGACCTAATAGAAACAACTATTCAGTACCAATAGATCACATAATGACAACTTAATTGGAAAGATGCCAATTAATCCTGGTAAACTGCCTGATTTTAAAATCTCTGCGCCAGAAAATAAATGAATTATATATATATATATATATATATATATATATATATAATATAATATATTTATTATATTATAATATATATTTATAAATAATAAAGAATAAATGAATAACTGCCGTCTGCCACCCTATATTACAAAAATCGGAATCCTTTTTGATACAAACGTACTGTTGCACAATTCTTGGCTTTATGTGGTTTTTAACGGCCGAAGTTCCCGCCAACATAACATTACGCTCATTTAAAACGAGAAACCCATAAATGTTATTAGTCTTTGCATGCAGCGAGGGATAACCTTGACACTGCAGAGGCAACAGTAACATTCCAGAAGGACCTGCAGTGTGCACAAACTTAAACACTAAGCCCCATGTTAACGTCAAAAATAGGAAAGATTTAGGCGGGAATCGAAAAAAACAGTAATGAGGAGAGCAAGGAGATTCGCTACGTCGACAGAAGAATGTAAGAATTGGTCTATATCAAACGTTTTAAACATTAAATGTGCCACTGTCAGTGCATGTTGTGGCATCAAAGATAGCTGCAATATAATTTAAGTTTCGAAGTAATTTCATGTACAATTGCTCGAAGTTTAGATCTCGGGTAACCCCAGACACATGTATGCTTGGGTACCATAATCATGATTTTTTAATTTTTGTAAATTTTTGAATGCCCCACAATGAAATTAAAAAGCCAAATCTAAAAATCTTTGCTGAAAATTATCTGTGAACCTAGTAGGACAGACATTTTTCCTAATCGAAGAATCAATCAAATGGAAGAAAACTGAACTAAATCATCACAGAAAACTGTGTTCAAACTATGCGAACTAGCTAAAACGGAGAAGCCTCTTGCAAGCACGCTACAAAAATTCCAGATAAAAAACCAAAGGTTTGCTCTGAGCTAAAGATACCTTAGGATTTACCTAATTAATCAACCAAAAATCTGACCCCTTAACGCCAAAACTGTTATTTGCAACGCCACAGCAGAGCACGCGTCATTGGATCCTATGAAATAAGGAATATAAAAATTTGAAGAAATACAGAAAAAGCAAAATTTATTTAAAGTTAAGAAATCATAAACGTGAAGGTTTCGATGCAGCGGTGGACATTGTCAAGGATTAAAGAAAAGAAACTTTGTGAAGACTGAATCCATAACAATAAACGAACCGTAGCGAATTCTTTCAGAGAGACTTTGACCAGAAAGATTTGATCGCATGTTTTTTAATTATTGTAGCGGGGCTAGTAGGTTTTCCTACGTACGAACACCGTTACCATGCCCAGAGTTAGCGGACGCGGAGGCAGTGGCACAGATGAATAACGAACCGACTTCAAGAGACGGTCGGGACAGCCTCGCCAGACAATATACGCAGGGGTAAATCCGATCCTAAGGGCGAGCTGACTCGCACTCTCACTCACTCAGAAGTAATCTACCTACCTAGCAGGAGCTCAGTAGAAATACAAACCTAGCTAAATACACTTTAATAAAGATCAGAATAACAAGTTATAATTAATAACAAGACAATAGAAAATATATGGGTCGAACCCTCACACAGACAAACAGACAAACAAAGACTTACAGTTACAGCAGGGGTTGGACAGGCCAACCAACGTACCAAGCTCTGGGGAGAGCTGAGGGAGAATACAAGGTATTTACGCAGCAAATAAAGCCCGGTTCATACTTGTCTTTGAGTCTCTGTCTTTATGTCCTTGTCTCTATGTCTCTGTCCTTTTGCCTCTAAACTGATAGAGACAAGACGTTCATACTTAAAAGGACAAAAGGACAGAGACTCGGTCATGTGACAACTAATTCAAATTCCATTGGCCACTGGATTTAATGAAAACCGAACAAAAACTTTTTCAAATTGACTAATATCTTCTTAATATTGCTGCTCCGTTTACAGCTAAACTTATATATGTTGAAAACTGACTTGAAAATTTCATACAGGTGCAGTTACCTTAAAATATTTGACTTAACTGACTGCTCACGTGATATTATTCTATGTTCTGATTGGCTGTCTCTTAAAGACAGGCAGAAAAGTTGACCATTGTTCAGCTTCGCTTAGAGACACTTAAGGACAGCTTAGAGACAAAAGGACAAAAAGACAGAGACAGGTATGAACCGTATAGAGACAGAGACATAGAGACAGAGACTAAGAGACAGAGACTCAGAGACAAGTATGAACCGGGCTTAAAGGGGGAAATAGCGTAATAATACAAGCGCTCACCGTGACAGAATAATACAAGAATGAAGGGGGGGGGGGGAAGCGAGTGTTGGGCTGGACCCTCCCACGAGCGCCCCCTAGTGAGAATTTCCCCCAATCACGTAGCTCCCAAGTCACGAGGGGGGGGACCCACCCAATCCCACACATACACGTTGGGGGAGCTACGTGACTTGCAAAGTTCTCCCAACCCAAGGTGGTGACGTTATGATAAGCCAAGCGGGTAGCTATGCTAGCTACAGCCGCCAGCAACGGAAAAGTTGACCGTGTGTCACCTTGATCCGTTACATCTCCCCAGGGCTCGCCATCCGAACTCCCGAGAGGATCACTGCACAAAAGGCGAACTGGTACGTGAGCTGGACTCTCAACAATTGTTCAGTGCCGCCGTTCCAAGTGAGAACTCGTGCTCCAAATCAATTCCAAGGTTCTGGAACACTGAATGAACCAGGTCGTCCACAGGTGGCAATCCAGGCATTGCCGCAGCTCCCAGGGCCGTCATATCATCATCAAATTCTTGTAGAGCCTGCCCACGTTCTCGGGACGAACCTAAGTCCATGCGCTCCTCAAGACCGATGACGTTCTGATCCCCGGGACTCGACTCAGAACTTTGAGGAGAGTCCCTCTGCTTCAATCCAATTTCATTCTAGTCCAGTGTCCTGTTCATTTCATCAGTGAAGCTTCGTGTCTGAGCGACTGAACCACAAGATTGGTTGTCATCCTAGGATACTAGGCTTGATGCTGCTGTCACGAAGGCCGAATCCGATGACGGACCTATTCCAGATGATTCAGGCTCAGATAATGTGGTCAAAGAGCTGGAAATCGTTGGATCCAGAGAAAGGGCACTGCTTTTCCGAGCAGTCCCCAATGCCCAGCCACTCTTCTTTCTTCTCAGATCCGCTGTCGAAACAGAACTGGACCGGGGGCGCATCCTCTGCACCGGTTCCCGGTCGTTGAACGACTCAGAATTCATTCTCTACGTGGAAGGCAGACATCCCATGCAGTCCAAATGGGTGTCTCCACGATGTCCAGACACCGAATATGCCTGATGACGTAGTTCCCGTTCTTTCAAGCGTAGGCTTGTGCGCTTTTGATCCATATTGAGTTGAACTCTCTTCTTAAATCTAAAAGTTCTTTTTTTGAAAAAGACAATTAAGCACAACTCTAAAATATTCTTATTTACCCCAGCAAAATACAAACGTATACGTATACAAAATATTGCACAAAATACAATAATTATTGGTGTCAAATAAAGCAGATGATTGCCATTTTTGGCCTGAAAAAGAAACAATTACCAAAATTAACCTAAAATAAATGCGATTAGACAAGCACAATCACAAATACAAACAAAATTACCACAATAAAATTATTTGTATTTTTAGGTACGAACTTTGGAAAAAATTTCTAGCTCAATTCCCAAAAATAGCCCTAAAATTAGCTCACCCCAAAAATAAACTGCTATGTTAGAGCCTAAATTGAGGAGAGACAGGTACACAATTTATACACGTATACAACAGTCAGACCATAGGGAAAAAATTTTCAGATTTTTGACCCTAAGGGGGGGTTTACCTACCTAAGAAAATTGGAAAAAATCGTGCGCTGAACGCGAAGAACTACGGGGGGAACCCCAACAAAACTGAAACAAAAATTGACAAAAATTTGAAAAAATTTTACGAAGGGGTTCAGGCAAGAAATCTTTGAGCTCCTGGCAGCCGAATGTAGCGGGGCTAGTAGGCTTTCCTACGTACTAACACCGTTACCACGCCCAGACGTAGCGGATGCGGAGACCGTGGCACAGATGAATAACGAACCGACTTTGCACTGACGCACTTCGCAACCGATGACTCGCACTCTCACTCACTCAGAAGTAATCATACCTACCTAGCAGGAGATCAGTAGAAATACAAACCTAGCTAAATACACTTTAATAAAGAACAGAATAACAAGTTATAATTAATAACAAGACAATAGAAAATATATGGGTTGAACCCTCACACAGACAAACAGACAAACAATGACTTACAGTTACAGCAGGGGTTGGACAGGCCAACCAACGTACCAAGCTCTGGGGAGAGCTGAGGGAGAATATAAGGTATTTACACAGCAAATAAAGGGGGAAATAGCGTAATAATACAAGCGCTCACCGTGACAGAATAATACAAGAATGTAGGGGGGAAGCGAGTGTTGGACTGGACCCTCCCATGAGCCCCCCCTAGTGAGAATTTCCCCCAATCACGTAGCTCCCAAGTCACGAGGGGGGGACCCACCCAATCCCACACATACACGTTGGGGGAGCTACGTGACTTGCAAAGTTCTCCCAACCCAAGGTGATGACGTTATGATAAGCTACAGCCGCCAGCAACGGAAAGGTTGACCGTGTGTCACCTTGATCTGTTACATTGTGATCTTTTGTGAAAGATGAGTTCACGCGCGTTGCTTTTCACAAATACATGGATTCTTTAGTGTTGTTTACAGAAAACGTCTGTAAAAACTACATGTTTTTAGGATTTTTTACAGGAAACTCATCTCCGCTAATGACTGACCGCACAGGAGCACTATTGGTGAAAACTTCAAGAATTCCTGCAGTTTTTACTGGAGTGTTTTTATTCCTGCTGGAGCAGGAATGTATAAAACGGATTCTTTGTATCTTTAGCGTGTATTTTCCCTATTTTCGTACAGCGGTGCCCTATCTTCAACACAGGCCTACTATAGGACACTTTTTTTGCTGAAGTTAATTATGCAAATTAGGCTATAAGATACTTAAGCGATAGAATTTGAAGTTTTTTCGCAGTTCCCAACTGTCTGCAATCCTAACGATTGCATATTTTTGGCGGTACCGTGTAGCTTCGGCGCTACAGCGTAGCTTCGGCGCTACAGTGCAGCTTCGGCGCCACAGTGTAGCTTCGGAGCTACATGTAGGCAGGCACAGACGAAATTTGATGATGAGGCATAAGCTCATCCTTAAAGTTGCATCTGGCCGTTACCATCTTGCAAAAGCTTGAGTTGACTGAACCCATTTCAACGAAATTGGACCTAAAATTGAGATCACTTCTAATTGAGTTTCTCACGAAGTTAATGGGTAAATTTGAAATGTTAAATTTGAAAGAATTAATGCGGATAAACTATTTCTCATAGAGTATACTTTGACAATAAGTTCATTTCATTAGAAATTTCGTAAGAATGGACTTAGAAGTTAATTCGAGAGATTGTCCTTGTTGTCGCCCATCAACGGTTAAGCCGCAAATCCGTTAACTGCCAAGTGCCAACTGACGGAAGTTGTTCTCTGATTTAAATTTATGTAGAATAATGAGAAATGCGTATTCATCGAAGACGATTTTTCTTAATTTCTTAAAGAAATTCTTGCAGATCGACTAAGGAATATTGCCCCTTTTGGGGCCTACTTGTTAATAGTTTAAGCGGGATCAACTCAGGGATCTTGGAGGGATAGGTTTGTACATGTCAATTACCGACGCGTTTTATAGATAAAGTGCCCGTGCCCACCTGCCTATAATTTTTTGTTGTAAAGCTCAGCTGAGCTAACAAGCTCTGCAGTTTTCATTGTGGTCAGTGGTGCATTTTTAATAAACTGAAATGTCTAATTGGCTGATAGGTACAAACAGGGGACAAACAAAGTAGCCGATGGAAAGTATAAAGCGGCTGGTCCTTTTCTTCGGCATGTGTAATGGAATTAATAAAATAAGACGTTAAAGTAACCTAAAATTGGCTTCAAAAGAGGTTTCAAGATAATCAGGCTATAAGGACTAATTCTCACGCCATGGAATTGTGAAGAAGAAAGAAGATCATCAACATGGAACGTAATTGTCAAATGATGTCCAAGCAATAATTGTATATATTATCATGTTCGTTTAGCTAGAGTTGCCAGTATTCAGTAGAAATCAAGGAAATTCACTAATAGGTCTCAAGGTTCAC
>JASAND010017534.1:0-59908 GCA_030248195.1 Trissonchulus latispiculum | reverse complement strand
AAGTCCCGCAGCACTACCGTCCTACGAACAAAGACAACAACAACAAAGACCTACAATCAAGCAAACTGTTCCATTTGTTCCATTTAGTCAAGCCCTACCTGACCTAAAATTCAACCCAAACAGGCTGAAAAGTTGTATTCAGGGGTTTTCGGGGTCGCAGAACACGAATCTGAAGTTCGTTTTTCGATTCAGTTTTTTGTTAGCTCAGTATAAGCTTACATCTAAAGCTTAAAACTTTATCTTATTCTGAGCTAACGAAAAGTTGAATCTAAAAACTGACTTCAGAATAGTATTGTGCTACATCGCACACATAGAGTATACACTTCAATTCAGACGAAAACTAGTCCTAGCAACACCCCAACGTCAATACATGGTGAGAAAGTATGTCCAGGCTCTAGCAGCCTCTCAAAATCAGTAATTCCAGCAGTATGCAAGCGTTAAATATGACGGCCCGAATGGTTCGAGCGGCTTGAACGGCCCTAGCGGCCAGAGAGGACCGAATAGGTTCGGGCTGAAAGAAGCACTCGGTTCGGGCTCGGTTCGGGCCGCTGCATTTATTTTTCTGGCCGGGCCGGCCCGGGGCCGGCCCGAGCCCGAGCCCGAACCGAGCCCGAGGCCCGATTCACGGCCCGGCAAGCACAACCCTAACCCTAATCAACTAATCACTAATATTTTATTAGTAATAAGTTTTCTATGCAACGGGCCCCCGGTGTTATTTGGCCTTCCTAGCGAACCAATACTTAGGCTAACTAGTCGCTCGCCTGATCGCAGGCAGCCGATTTACTTAGCCGATTGTTGCGATACAAGTATATAACAGTGTGTGAAAAAAATGTAAAGGACAGGTAGATTTCCAGTAACAGCGCCACCAGACTAACTAAAGGTCCATTCGATCTGGATGGCCAACAATGGCAGGAAACAGTACGCTAAGGTTAATATGCTGGGCCTTTTAGGCCTTTAGCCTCGCTAGTTAAACAGGTTAAAATTAGCTGAAGCATTTTTGCGCACAGAATTGGAAGAGTTAAACACCTTATTTTTAGGGTTAAACAAGCTAAAAAATTTTAACTCCACTCTTCTAACTCCCGCGCGCGACAGGGCCCACTGTGTACCATAGTTCAATGGTGGACCCAGAGTTGTATGCGGGCCTGATTTTTCCGGGGCGCGCCCGGCCCGCAGCCCGCACATCATGACCGCGGCCCGCAACACTACGGCCCGCGGCCCGCACGCGTAAACCGGCCCGGGGGTACCCGCACATACAAATTGCTACATGTGCAGTACCTGAGCACCAAAACTGATGTATTTTGAAAGCAAAATGTGAAACGCATTTATCCTAGACAGCAAGTTTCTTTCAGCACTTGACGAGCTTAATTAACCAGCTATTGAAGGAAAAATAAAAAATTGGTATTGAAAGTTCCAAAAGCTGCGGCCAGCCGCAGCAAACACAGACAATTTTCTCCATAACGCCCTATGCCAAGGAACTTCATTCCGCTGCACCTAATTGACCTTAAATGAATTAGTCTTCAGTAAGAAGTTGTGAATGAAAGTTAAATGAATTAAAGTCTTCAGTAAGAAATTATCAAGCGATTTATATTTATTTGTTTATGTGCAAAAAACACGAATTTCGGAAATTAAATTAAAAATTCAGTTTCTGCGCCAATGAAAATAGGCGTAAAGTTTTTTAAAAGTAAATATTTCGGCAAATATGTTACCTCCACTTTCAGTGCTAAGCACTAACAAAGGTTCCAGTAGAAGTTTGAGTTTTAGGAAACGTCACGAATAGGTGGATATTGTGAAATATTGTGGATGGGTATTTTAGAAAATTAGTTAAAGGGCAGTTTATTGAGAGTATTATGTAAGTTTGAATTTACCTGTCCCTCATGTTCTATGATGGCGGCATTTGGCCTGCCATTACTAACAACAAAAATGAAGTAAAAATATAAGTATACCGAGTGATGAAAACAAAAAGCAGAATAGTCAGAAATGTGATAAATTAAAATAACAAAAAATACACTTTATCATGCAAAGATTTTTAATCAAACATAAAAAATCAAAAATAGGGGTTGCTGGGATTTTTTAATTTAATAGGGCAAGGTTGAGAGATGTTCCAATTTGGTAAGATTTAGATTATACTCTACAATGTTATAAAAGATTTGAATCTTTCAGAAACTCTTTCTTCTTTTAGAAACCACAGGATTGACTTTTGTAGATGATAAATACGTTTCGACTTATTTCTGCAGGACATCGTTGATATTTTTCACAGAAGATACTTTGTCTAATGGATTACAAGTTAGACTTGTATATATTCAATACTAGTGTTGGGATTGGCCGAAAATTTCCATGGTTGGCTTGGCTTTGGTTTGGACGGAGTTTGAAGTTGGCCGGCCAATTGGCCGTTGGCCGTTGGCCGGCCATTGGTGCCGTTGGTTGCCTAACGGCCTAATGGCCAACGGCCAATTGCTGGCTGGCCGTTGGCCGATGGCCGGCCAATGGCCGTTGGCCGGCCAACGGTTCAAGGCCAACGGCCAACTGGTTGGCCGTTGGCCGCTGGTTGGCCGTTGGCCGGTGGTTTCCAAGTGGCCGTTGGCTGTTTCTTGGCCGTTTTTTTAGCTATTTGTCAACGTTGGCGAGCTGTACTTACTATTTTTTCGTCTATCGTCTAATTAGGCGTCAACTTAATTAAACTCGATTTCAATAGTATAATTTTACAATTTACAATATTTGTAAAATAGTTTTCCAAACATTTAGCTCCAACCCGCGATAACTCCGTTTTAATTTTGCTGGAGGACCGCAATAAAGTGATGAGGCGTTCACCGCCAGGCAAAATTCAAAAACTACGTTGTTAGCACACTTAAAATTTGCATGCAATTAGCAAATTTAATTGTAAAATAACGCTAATAAGGATAAAAATTGTTAACATCTAAGTGAAAATCTGAATAGTACTACAACCAAAGTAACGTTAATACAGCAAAATGTTAACGATATTATGCAGCAAAAATAAATTTATCAAAACACATAACGCACAAGATCAGTAAGTTTGAGCTTGGCCAGCACTCGGCCATTGGCCAGCCAACGGCCAACGGCCAGCCAGTTGGCCATTGGCCGTTGGCCGTTGGCTGACCAACGGCCATTGGCCGGCCATCCGGCCAACGGCCAACGGCCAGCCAATTGGCCGTTGGCCATTGGCCGTTGGCCGGCCAACGGCCAATGGCCGGCCAAGCCAACTGGCCGATTTTCTCGGCCAACGGCCAATGGCTTGGCCGGCCAACGGCCATTGGCCAGCCATTGGCCGCACCGGCCAATGCACAAGTCTATTCAATACAAATAACACCGTATTTTTCACTGGTTTATATGTTTACTCTACAGGTTATTACTCAATACTGATTGATTAAGCAAACTGAGTAATATAGTACATGCTGAAGGTGTCGAACGGCATAACGTAGTCAAATAGTGTTTAAAATTAAAAATCCAAAATATTGCCCGTTTTTGTATATGATTTGGCATGTATGAAATTTCTAGAAAGCAAAACTATACTCATGAAATTATGCAAAAATTATCCATTATCCCCAAAATCGGCCCGCATCGGCCCGCGCGACCCGCGCGGGTAGTAAAATTCGGCCCGCCCCGCCCCGCCCCGCGGGTCCCCGCGGCCCGCAGACAACTCTGAGGTGGACAGATTTGGGAACTGTCCCATTAAGGCTACACAACAACAACTAAAAAGCCTTACGTTCCTGACGCATCCCGATAGCGAAGCACTTCATGAGTCGACAATGCTGACACTTTCTTCGCATGTACATGTCTATGTCACAGTTGTTACCATACTTGCAGATGTAGCGGGCCTTTTTGGTGAGGCTTCGACGAAAGAACCCTGAAGCAAACAATTATCCTCATTTCTAAAGTTGTTTCTTTCGGTAAAAGCTCGAACAGAAAAAGCTTGCAGTTGTCCTACACATTCACAAGCTTGTTACACAGCTGGTTGGTTTTCTTAATTTTAGCAGCAAAACCAGAGAAGTGAGAGCATACCTACTGCGGCGAATTAATTTTTTGTACAACCAAAGCATGATATGGATTGAAAATATGACAAAAAGCTTAAAAAAAATCCTAGTCATAATGATTCCATTACAGAAGCTTACAAATTAAGGCCTTGGCAGACCGAACACACCAACCTTTCGGTTAACATTACCTTTACACCCCTCACACGTGAGGGCATTATAGTGATAGCCGGAGGCACTTATCACCACAGACAAGGCACAGTTCCTCCGGACCTCCCACGTGACTCCCGCCCACACCGGCATACTTCAGGCCTGGGAGTCGTTTTTTTGCATTAGTGAAGAGCGATCGTCGACCCTGCTGTGAGACACTCTGGTAGCTGGGCGGGGCGGAGCTGGGAGGGGAGGATAAGGGGCGCTCAATGGAGGTCCCACTCCGGACGGCCAGGGATTTTGGTTTGAGCTGGGACGGGCGCCCAAACCATCCATGGAGGTTGTGTCTGAAAATGGACAAATGAACATTAATAATAACAAAAATAAAATAAAATATAATAATACGTTTCATGATCACGAACGTACTTGAGGAAGGGGGTGACTTTACTCACTAACTTTGCTCTATACCCCCTAAAGAGATTGTTCACCCCAACCGATTTTTGTTGTTTGGTGGAAATCAGGGCCGCGTTGCAAAAGATTCTCCTAAGCCTAGAGCGCTCCTAAGTTTAGCTTAGGTGCTGGACTCAGGTTGCCTAAGTTTAGGAGCAGTGCCAGCTAAACTTAGGAGAAATCTTTTTTTGTAATGAACTCTAAGGTCTCCTAACTCCCACCTAGACAGCTCCTAGACATCCCTCCTAGGAGGGCACTTAGGAGAATCCTTTGCAACGCGGCCCCCTGGTTAAAAAGAAATTGATGACAATTTCAGAAAATGTGGCTCACAGTTTTGGTAACAGTTAGCTCTATTCAGTCAGACAACTAATTTGCATAAATGTCGTACACTGAAGAAATCCAAGAACACTGAGCTGCATGCCTGAGAAAGCTATGTAGGAAGTGTGTATTTGAAAAGTTGCGAGATTTTTGCAGCCCGACCGGGTTTGTTTTCAATACACCAGTTATGGCCTATTTTTGGTACATTTTACAAAAGGTTTTGCACTAAATGATGCTTATGCACTATGCAGTTTACAATTGGTTAATAACAATGATACCAAGGCATGGTATGGTTCTGGTATGGTATCACTCTGGGCTGCCAATTCGACAAGCAATACATAGCAGAACCGGGCTGACTCCTGCCGCAGGTACTCACGTAATTATTTCCGAAACTAGAAGATTCTATACAAATACCTACAGAGCTGAATGAAATATGTAACTGCGTGTAGGTTGAATTTAAAAATTAAATATATACTTTCCATGACGTAATGACCTACAATCTATTGTTACTGCTTGTATAGAAGCTAACGAACAGGAAAACAAACATTTTTCAGAAAAATATTTTTTAGAAATTTTAGAAGATAGTAAATCCGTGTGGGAGTGGCGACCTAGAAAACTAACTGGTTTTATCTTGTCTTTTATAAGAAATAAAAGTAAAAAATGTACATAAATGAAAGCAAATGCGAAAGAACCAATCTTGAGAGAAGTCCACCAAAGAAGGAACCAAACTTTTCAAAACTGCCAACTAATCTACAGGTTTCCATCAGAAAATTAATAAAGCTAGTCATAGACATTGCCGTTATTATCGCAAGAAAAAATATGAAGATTCTTGGACTTATTGTACCGTTTACGGCCCAATACTTTTATTATGCCGAACGTACAACCAAGCCGTTTAAACGAAAACTTTGTTGGCTACGAAAAGTATTCAAAAAAGAACAAAACTTGGAAACTCTAACTTTATGAATGAACCAAAAATTTGAAAGTGAAATCAGAATGGGGATTGCCAATTGATGACATTGAAAATTCGTCCATCAAATGTTAAAGGATTGCAATAAACAAACAGTCAATGCTAAGTCGACATGGCTAATTATGCCTTTGGCTTTGGCTAGCTAGGTATTAGCAGCCTGAACCGCTAAAGCGGAGGTAAATCCCGGTAGCGGGAGCAAGCGAATTGAAATTGCTAATCTATTAAAAAGGTCTCTGAATAAATCTACTTGTTTATAAAATCTCCGGCAATATCAAACTAGTAGCTGGTGAATGTCAGTGCAAGGCAGACAGTATATTACGGTAGACCAAAATATTTTGTCAAGGTGGTCCTTACCCCAACAAAATTCAAAATCTGAAGTCTGGATTTTTGCAAAAATTTAAATTTTGATAGTTACACAACTGTATATGACTATAATAGAATTCAAATTTACCAACTTTATAGAAATTTAAAATAAAATTTTTGAATTTTTAACTTATATTTAACTTCAAAATCTAGTCCCCCTCCACCACGAGTGTGGAAATTGTGAATCGTTGCTACTTGTAAATTACGCCACTTCAAAATAGTACAAAATCTTTGGTAATTATAGGAGATCTGTAATAATGCTGAAGGCTGAGTCGAAAACGGTAGGGTCAAAGTTGGTGATTAAAAAGTTTTGAGTGAAACTGTAAAATTAAAAAAGAATTTGAAGGTTGAAAAAATGGAAATTGACAAATTAGTAGGGGAATTAGAAAAGCAAGGCTGAGGAAGGTTTTACCATTTTACCAATGCTTGGCAATTTCAATCGTTGAGGATTGAGTTTGTGGTTTGGAATCATATAAGTATTTTCTGCGCTAAAAAAGAGGGCGAAACTTTTATGCAACTGTCGTATTGATTTAAAGTAGATGATGATGATGATTAGATGCGCAGTACAAAAACGCGTGCCACTGCACGAGATGTTTTCAGAGAATTCGGAAAAAATGAAAATTTAATGATGAAAACTAGATAGACTTATTTATTTTCAGGAAATCTCTATTTTCAGGAAAAAGTGAAGGTTAACAGAAGTCCCCTACAGCAATGGAAATGTCGGGGGAAAATATAGTTGTCTCGCAATGGCTGAAACATTAAACCGAAATATATTGATTCTCAGGACAGACAAGAAGACGAATAAATAATAAATTTAGGAAAAGTTAATACTGAGCCAGTTGTTGTTGTCCCTATCCTCCGGGTGACCAAATGTAACCGCTAGTAAGCAAAGTGTTATTTACTGGTCTTATTAATCTTATTTTACAGATTTTACACAGGTTAGTTAGGATTTAGTAGTATGATTGAAATCTGGTTAGCTAACAATAAATTTTCCGATCAAATCAAGTCTAGGACTAATTCAGTCTACTGACTTTAGTTAGATTTTAATCAGATGTTAGCAGAAGTTAGTCAATGTGAATTCTATCTGACCAGAATTAAGGTGATGTTTGGTATGCGCACCCTACAAAATTTTCAGTTTTCAAACCATCTTGTTTAGTATGGCGCACACCTACAAATTAAGAGGAACGGTAAAAAGGATCTATTTGGTATGCGCACACCTTACAAAATTAAATTTTCGCAAACCATTGACTTTGGTATCGCACACCTGACAAAACGGTCTCTATGTATATCCCTAATATTTTGTGGTCAGTTTTCAATTATTTCTTGTTAATTGTTCTGGGTCACAAGTTTCACAATTATTGAAATGATCAAATTCAAAGCACTTAATACAGAACATTATGAAAATTTTAAAAAGCGAGCTACAGAAATTACCTGAGTTTTTACTACGTCGGATCTTTTACGGTTCTGAGAAAATTCACCACGAAGAGAGGTAAGCATGTTGTAAGCATAGGAAATCGAAAAAAGTGTCAAAAATGGGCGGCAAAAATTATCTAAACTGAGAGGACCGGAAATTTAGTATCGTTTAAACCTCTAAACAGATACTGTGCACTGTGGATTAGAATTTTGAGTTAAGCCTTTAAAATTTTTAATGAATTTTTGAAGTTAGCAACTGTCGAAAATCGCTAAATTCTATCGTGTTTGATGACCAAAAATGGGGGTCATTAAGTTTGACTACATATTATAAAAAAATAGACATTCTAATTAAAAAATTTAACTCACAATGACACAGTATATGTATAAAGGTTTCAAACGATACCCAATGTCCCTTGGAATCTTTTTGCCAGTGTCGAGATTTTTTGGCGCAGAAATTTGAAGCTCTTTTTCTGCATTTTCTGCATCTGCATTTCTCCCCCCCCCCCCCGTAAGGCAGAAAATTATGAAGCATTTGACAATTTTGCTGGATATTTGAAGTTTACCGCCTCCGACGACAGAAAACCTCGCTCATTTTTCATGCCTTTGGTTCAGCAACACATTGCCCCAAGAACCACAATCATCAGTGATGAGTGGCGGGCGAGCCTATGGCCGTTATTCCTACCTGGGGGACAGTATTTCCACAGAACTGTTAACCACTCCCGAAATTTTGTTAATCCGATTAACGGTGCTAATACTAAACGGATCGAAACTCATTGGGGAGCCCTGAAGACCAACCTGCTGAGATGTAAACGAGGAATTTGTGGTAATCTCTTCACCACAATCATTTGGTAATCATTTGGCCACCCATTGTTGGTTTGCTTGTCACAGAAAGCGTCCATTCTTGCACTTTTTGGCCGAACTCCAGCGCTAATTTCCTGTAGATAACTTTTTAAAATGTTTCATCATGTTCTGCATTAAGTGCTTTGAATTTGATCGCCTTAATAATTGTAAAACTTGTGAACTCCAGAACAATTAACAAGAAATAGTTGAAAACTGACCAGAAAAATATTAGGGAATATACAATAGAGAACCGTTTTGTAAGGTGTGCGCATACCGAAGTAGATGGTTTTGAGAAAAATTGTAATTTTGTAAGGTGTGCGCATACCAAAGTAGATGCCTTTTACCGTATGCCTTTAATTTGCAAGGTGTGCGCATACCAAAGTAGATGGTTTGAGAAACTTGAAAATTTTGTGGCAGCATACCAAACAATCACCGAATTAAACTCTAACTAAAGTTGGTGCAACGGAAAAATGGCCTAAATAAACCTAGTTACAGATTAATCTAGTTAGACCTACCGAATCGATCAGGCGCAACCGGATTTTTTTGCTGCTGCAAAACGGTCCTTACCAATTTTTCGGCCAAGTTTGTTGAAAAATTGGTAAGGACCGTTTACTTGCATACAGCAAAATGCCAACATCCGGTTGCACCTGATCTGATTCGGTAAGATATAACTAGATTAATCTGTAACTAAGTTCTATTTAAGGCCATTTTCCGTTGCACCAACTTTAGTTAGAGTTTAATTCGGTGATTGTTTGGTATGCGCACACCTTACAAAATTTTCAAGTTTCTCAAAACCATCTACTTTGGTATGCGCACACCTTGCAAATTAAGAGGCATACGGTAAAAGGCATCTATTTGGTAGGCGCACACCTTACAAAATTAGTTCTCTCAAAACCATCTATCGGTATGCGCACACCTTACAAAACGGTTCTCTATTGTATATTCCCTAATATTTTCTGGTCAGTTTTCAACTATTTCTTGTTAATTGTTCTGGAGTTCACAAGTTTCACAATTATTGAAATGATCAAATTCAAAGCACTTAATGCAGAACATGATGAAACATTTTAAAAAGTTATCTACAGGAAATTAGCGCTGGAGTTCGGCCAAAAAGTGCAAGAATGGACGCTTTCTGTGACAAGCAAACCAACAATGGGTGGCCAAATGATTACCAAATGATTGTGGTGAAGAGATTACCACAAATTCCTCGTTTACATCTCAGCAGGTTGGTCTTCAGGGCTCCCCAATGAGTTTCATCCGTTTAGATTAGCACCGTTAATCGGATTAACAAAATTTCGGGAGTGGTAACAGTTCTGTGGAAATACTGCCCCCAGGTAGGAATAACTGCCATATCCTCGCCCGCCACTCATCACTGATGATTGTGGTTCTTGGGGCAATGTGTTGCTGAACCAAAGGCATGAAAAATGAGCTGAGGTTTTTTGTCGCCGGAGGCGGTAAACTTCAAATATCCAGCAAAATTCTCAAATGCTTCATAATATTCTGCCTTAAGGGGGGAGAAATGCAGATGCAGAAAATGCAGAAAAAACCAAATTTCTGCGCCAAAAAATCTCGACACTGGCAAAAGATTCCAAGGGACATTGGGTATCGTTTGAAACCTTTATACATATACTGTGTCATTGTGGAGTTAGAATTTTTAATTAGAATGTCTATTTTTTTATAATATGTAGTCAAACTTAATGACCCCCATTTTTGGTCATCAAACACGATAGAATTTAGCGATTTTCGACAGTTCGCTAACTTCAAAAATTCATTAAAAATTTTTAAAGGCTTAACTCAAAATTCTAATTCCACAGTGACACAGTATCTGTTTAGAGGTTTAAAACGATACCAAATGTTACCCGGTACCTCACTCCAGTTTAGATAATTTTTGGCGCGCATTTTTGACACTTTTTCGATTTCCTATGCTTACAACATGCATACCTCTGCTTTGTGGTGAATTTTCTCCAGAACCGTAAAAGATCCGACGTAGTAAAAACTCCAGCGCTAATTTCCTGTAGATAACTTTTTAAAATGTTTCATAATGTTCTGTATTAAGTGCTTTGAATTTGATCATTTCAATAATTGTGAAACTTGTGAACTCCAGAACAATTAACAAGAAATAGTTGAAAACTGACCAGAAAATATTAGGGAATATACAGTAGAGAACCGTTTTGTAAGGTGTGCGCATACCAAAGTAGATGGTTTTGAGAAAATTGTAATTTTGTAAGGTGTGCGCATACCAAAGTAGATCCTTTTTACCGTATGCCTCTTAATTTGTAAGGTGTGCGCATACTAAACAAGATGGTTTTGAGAAACTTGAAAATTTTGTAAGGTGTGCGCATACCAAACAATCACCTTTAATTCTAGTCAGAGGTAAAATTCACATTTGACTAACTTCTGACTAACATCTGATTAAAATCTAACTAAAGTCAGCGTCAGCACGTGAATTAGTCCTAGACTTGATTTGATCGGAAAAATTCTGATTGGTCTAGAGCTAACCAGATTTCAATCATGACATGACATAAAATCTAACTAACCTGGTGGAATAGAGAATCTGGCTAAAATAAGATTAATAAGACCAGCTAAATAACACTTTAGTTAGCTAGCGGTTAATCACATTTGGTGCAACCGGAGGATAGAGGACAACAACAACTTGGCTGCAGCATTGCAACGTTTTCCTAAATTTATTATTTATTCGTCTTCTTGTCTGTCTTGAGAATAATATATTTCGGTTTAATGTTTCAGCACATTGCGAGACAACTATATTTTCCCCGACATTTCCCGTGCTGTAGGGGGCTTCTGTGTAACCTTCACTGTTTTCACTGAAAATAGAAGATTTCACTGAAAATAAGTCTAATCTAGTTTTCATGTTAAATTTCATTTTCGAATTTCACAGAAAACATCACGTGCAGTGGCACGCGTTTTGGCACTGCGCATCTAATCATCATCATCATCACTTTAAAACAATACGACAGTTGCATAAAAGTTTCGCCCTCTTTTGTAGCGCAGAAAATACTGTATATGATTCCAAACCACAAACTCGATCCTTAACGATTGAAATTGCCAAGCATTGGTAAAATGGTAAAACCTTCCTAAGCCTGCTCGCTGTTTCTAAATTCCCCTACTAAATTTCGTGCAATTTCCATTTTCAACCTTCAAAATTCTGTTTTTAATTTTACAGTTTCACTCAAAACTTTTTTATTAAACTTTAACCCTGACCTTGTTTTCGACTCAGCCTTGTCAACAGTATTACAGCATCTCCTATACATGTACCAAAGCATGTTTGTACTATTTTGAAGTGGCGTAATTTACAAGTAGCAACGATTGCACAATTTCCACACTCGTCGGCTGGAGGGGGAACGTAAAATTTAAAGTTAAATATGAGTTAAAAATTCAAAAATTTTATTTTAAATTTCTATAAAGCTTGGCTAAATTTGAATTCTATGTATAGTCATATACAGTTGTGCTGAAACTATCAAAAGTTTAAATTTTTGCAAAAATCCAGACTTCAGACCCCCAGATTTTGTTGGGGTAAAAAGGACCACCTTGACAAAATATTTTGGTCTACCGTAATATACTGTCTGCCTTGCACTGACATTCACCAGCTACTAGTTTGATATTGCCGGGGGGAATTTTATAAACAAGTAGGAGATTTAATTCAGACCTTTTTAATAGATTAGCAATTTCAATTCGCTTGCTCCCGCTACCGGGATTTACCTCCGCTTTAGCGGTTCGGAAACTTAGCTAATACCTAGCTAGCCAAAGCCAAAGACATAATTAGCCATGTCTGACTTAGCATTGACTGTTTGTTTGTGCAATCCTTTAACATTTGATGGACGAATTTTCAATGTCATCAGTGGCAATTTCTGACTTCTGATTTCACTTTTCAATTTTTGGTTCATTCATAAAGTTAGGAGTTTCCAAGTTTGTTTTCTTTTTTGAATACTTTTCGCTACGGCCAACGGAAGTTTTCGTTTAAGGCGGCTTGGTTATTACTAAGATTCGGCATAATAAAAGTAGTGGGCCGTAAAACGGTACAATAAGTCAGATATTACATATTTTTTCTTGCGATAATAACGGCAATGTCTATGACCCCAACTTTGACATTAATTTTCTGATGGAAACCGCTAGATTAGTTGGCAGTTTTTTTGAAAAGTTTTGGTTCCTTCTTTGGTGGACTTCTCTCAAGATTGGTTCTTTCGCATTTGCTTTCATTTATGTACATTTTTTACTTTTATTTCTTGCTTCACTCAGACTAATTTTTGCGGAAATTACACCATTAGTTAGTTGGTTTTTTGTTTATTTGCTGAACCACTGTCTGAATATTTTTGCTAGTTTTAGAAGGGCCACTCCAAGAGGACCAATGGTAAATGCCAATTTTACTGGCCAACCTTTATAGCACTTACTACATATTACTAACGTTGCTGCGAATTCTACTTAAGCTATTGCTTGCACTAATTGTAAGCATTCTGCTAACTCCCCTGTGCATGGAAGTGCTGCTCTGGTGCTGTAGTATCGGCGATTTTTTGGTGCTGTGGGATCAGATCTCAGGAATTTGTAAATATTTGCTGGTGGGACGATGAGTGCTACAGTGACCTACCACGAACTTCCCCCCGTCTCCAGTTGGGCTCCAGGGGCGGCCCTCCAGCCTGGTCCCGACGGCGCCTTTGTATACAGTCCACCGCCTTCGGATACGCCCCCTCAATGGAACGGGTTCTCAGGTATTGTGATGCTTCTACTTTTGGTTTGAAGTGATTGAAATTTTTGTAAGAGGAGACAAATGGGCGACAATTTAATGTCAGAATTTTCGGAAAAGAAAGAATACCAAAAAAGTTTTCAAGCTTGAGAAATTTTAGGTTTTTCATTTTTTGATTGGCGCGAATTCGCAATCAGTGAAATGACTGACACATTCAGTCCCCTGCCGGGTCTGGAAATTCCCATGTCCAATTGTCCAAAAACTTGAAAACACCATTCATTATTAAACTTAGTGTATGTAATGTTGTGCTTAGAAACATCCCAGCTTTGTTTGGACCCTTATGAATCCTTTTCGTTTTCACGCCAGACTGTTGTTATCATATAAAATAAAGACAAGAATAAACAAAACATAAACAAACAAAAATAAAATGAAACCAGGACAAGACAACATAAAAGACAAGATAAAACCAGTTAGTTTTCTAGGTCGCCACTCCCACACGGATTTACTATCTTCTAAAATTTCTAAAAAATATTTTTCTGAAAAATGTTTGTTTTCCTGTTCGTTAGCTTCTATACAAGCAGTAACAATAGATTGTAGGTCATTACGTCATGGAAAGTATATATTTAATTTTTAAATTCAACCTACACGCAGTTACATATTTCATTCAGCTCTGTAGGTATTTGTATAGAATCTTCTAGTTTCGGAAATAATTACGTGAGTACCTGCGGCAGGAGTCAGCCCGGTTCTGCTATGTATTGCTTGTCGAATTGGCAGCCCAGAGTGATACAATACAAGAACCAAACCATGCCTTGGTATCATTGTTATTAACCAATTGTAAACTGCATAGTGCATAAGCATCATTTAGTGCAAAACCTTTTGTAAAATGTACCAAAAATAGGCCATAACTGGTGTATTGAAAACAAACCCGGTCGGGCTGCAAAAATCTCGCAACTTTTCAAATACACACTTCCTACATAGCTTTCTCAGGCATGCAGCTCAGTGTTCTTGGATTTCTTCAGTGTACGACATTTATGCAAATTAGTTGTCTGACTGAATAGAGCTAACTGTTACCAAAACTGTGAGCCACATTTTCTGAAATTGTCATCAATTTCTTTTTAACCAGGGCCGCGTTGCAAAGGATTCTCCTAAGTGCCCTCCTAGGAGGATGTCTAGGAGCTGTCTAGGTGGGAGTTAGGAGACCTTAAGTTCATTACAAAAGATTTCTCCTAAGTTTAGCTGGCACTGCTCCTAAACTTAGGCAACCTGGTCAGCACCTAAGCTAAACTTAGGAGCGCTCCTAGGCTTAGGAGAATCTTTTGCAACGCGGCCCTGATTTCCACCAAACAACAAAAATCGGTTGGGGTGAACAATCTCTTTAGGGGGTATAGAGCAAAGTTAGTGAGTAAAGTCACCCCCTTCCTCAAGTACGTTCGTGATCATGAAACGTATTATTATATTTTATTTTATTTTTGTTATTATTAATGTTCATTTGTCCATTTTCAGACACAACCTCCATGGATGGTTTGGGCGCCCGTCCCAGCTCAAACCAAAATCCCTGGCCGTCCGGAGTGGGACCTCCATTGAGCGCCCCTTATCCTCCTCCCAGCTCCGCCCCGCCCAGCTACCAGAGTGTCTCACAGCAGGGTCGACGATCGCTCTTCACGAATGCCAAAAAACGACTCCCAGGCCTGAAGTATGCCGGTGTGGGCGGGAGTCACGTGGGAGGTCCGGAGGAACTGTGCCTTGTCTGTGGTGATAAGGCCTCCGGCTATCACTATAATGCCCTCACGTGTGAGGGGTGTAAAGGTAATGTTAACCGAAAGGTTGGTGTGTTCGGTCTGCCAAGGCCTTAATTTGTAAGCTTCTGTAATGGACATTATGACTAGGATTTTTTAAGCTTTTTGTCATATTTTCAATCCATATCATGCTTTGGTTGTACAAAAAATTAATTCGCCGCAGTAGGTATGCTCTCAATTCTCTGGTTTTGCTGCTAAAATTAAGAAAACCAACCAGCTGTGTAACAAGCTTGTGAATGTGTAGGACAACTGCAAGCTTTTTCTGTTCGAGCTTTTACCGAAAGAAACAACTTTAGAAATGAGGATAATTGTTTGCTTCAGGGTTCTTTCGTCGAAGCATCACCAAAAAGGCCCGCTACATCTGCAAGTATGGTAACAACTGTGACATAGACATGTACATGCGAAGAAAGTGTCAGCATTGTCGACTCATGAAGTGCTTCGCTATCGGGATGCGTCAGGAACGTAAGGCTTTTTAGTTGTTGTTGTGTAGCCTTAATGGTACAGTTACCAAATCTGTCCACCACAGAGTTGTATGCGGGCCGCGGGTACCCGCGGGGCGGGGCGGGGCGGGCCGAATTTTACTACCCGCGCGGGTCGCGCGGGCCGATGCGGGCCGATTTTGGGGATAATGGATAATTTTTGCATAATTTCATGGGGATAATTTTGCTTTCTAGAAATTTCATACATACCAAATTATATACAAAAGAAGGCAATATTTCAGATTTCTAAACACTATTTGACTACGTTATGCCATTCGACACCTTCAGAATATACTATATTCCTCAGTTTGCATAATCAATCAGTATTGAGTAATAACCTGTAGAGTAAACATATAAACCAGTGAAAAATACGGTTTTATTTGTATTGAATAGTGTTGTGCATTGGCCGGTGCGGCCAATGGCTGGCCAATGGCCGGCCATTGGCCGGCCAAGCCATTGGCCGTTGGCCGAGATAGTCTCGGCCAGTTGGCTTGGCCGGCCATTGGCCGTTGGCCGGCCAACGGCCAATGGCCAACGGCCAATTGGCTGGCCGTTGGCCGTTGGCCGATGGCCGGCCAATGGCCGTTGGCCGGCCAACGGCCAACGGCCAATGGCCAACTGGCTGGCCGTTGGCCGTTGGCTGGCCAATGGCCGAGTGCTGGCCAAGCTCAAACTTACTGATCTTGTGCGTTATCTGTGTTGAAAAATTTAATTTTGCTGCATAATATCGTAAACATTTTGCTGTATAAACGTTACATTGGATGTAGTACTACAGATTTTCACTTAGATGTTAACAATTTTTATCCTTATTAGCGTTATTTTACAATTAAATTTGCTAATTGCATGCAAATTTTAAGTGTGCTAACAACGTAGTTTTTAAATTTGCCTGGCGGTGAACGCCTCATCACTTTATTGCGGTCCTCCAGCAAAATTAAAACAGAGTTATCGCGGGTTGGAGCTAAATGTTTGGAAAAACTATTTTACAAATATTGTAAATTGTAAATTATACTATGAAATAAAGTTTAATTAAGTTGACGCCTAATTGAGCACGATAGACGAAAATATAGTAAATTACAGCTCGCCAACGTTGACAAATAGCTAAAAAACGGCCAAGAAACAGCCAACGGCCACTTGAAACCAGCGGCCAACGGCCAACCAGCGGCCAACGGCCAACCAGTTGGCCGTGTGCCATTGGCCGTGGGCCGGCCAACGGCAATGGGCCGGCCATCGGCCAACGGCAAACGGCCAGCCAATTGGCCGTTGGCCATTGGCCGTTGGCCGGCCAACGGCCAACGGCCAATTGGCCGGCCAACTTCAAACTCCGGCCAAGCCAAGCCAAGCCAACCATGGAAATTTTCGGCCAATCCCAACACTAGTATTGAATATATACAAGTCTAACTTGTAATCCATTAGACCAAAGTATCTTCTGTGAAAAATATCAACGATGTCCTGCAGAAATAAGTCGAAACGTATTTATCATCTACAAAAGTCAATCCTGTGGTTTCTAAAAGAAAGAAGAGTTTCTGAAAGATTCAAATCTTTTATAACATTGTAGAGTATAATCTAAATCTTACCAAATTGGAACATCTCTCAACTTGCCTATTAAATTAAAATCCCAGCAACCCTATTTTTGATTTTTTATGTTTGATTAAAAATCTTTGCATGATAAAGTGTATTTTTGTTATTTTAATTTATCACATTTCTGACTATTCTGCTTTTTGTTTTCATCACTCAGTATACTTATATTTTCACTTTATTTTGTTAGTAATGGCAGGCCAAAATACGCCTTCACTGAACACTTCGGACAGGTAAATTCAAACTTACATAATACTCTCAATAAACTGCCCTTTAACTAATTTTCTAAAATACCCATCCACAATATTTCACAATATCCACCTATTCGTGACGTTTCCTAAAACTCAAACTTCTACTGGAACCTTTGTTAGTGCTTAGCACTGAAAGTGGGGGTAGCATATTTGCCGAAATATTACTTTTAAAAACTTTACGCCTATTTTCATTGGCGCAGAAACTGAATTTTTAATTTAATTTCCGAAATTCGTGTTTTTGCACATAAACAAATAAATATAAATCCATGATAACTTCTTACTGAAGACTTTAATTCATTTAACTTTCATTCACAACTTCTTACTGAAGACTAATTCATTTAAGGTCAATTAGGTGCAGCGGAATGAAGTTCCACAGCATAGGGCGTTATGGAGAAAATTGTCTGTGTTTGCTGCGGCGCCGCAGCTTTGGAACTTTCAATACCAATTTTTTATTTTTCCTTCAATAGCTGGTTAATTAAGCTCGTCAAGTGCTGAAAGAAACTTGCTGTCAAGGATAAATGCGACAAACATTTGCTTTCAAAATACATCAGTTTTGGTGCTCAGGTACTGCACATGTAGCAATTTGTATGTGCGGGTACCCCCGGGCCGGTTTACGCGTGTGCGGGCCGCGGGCCGTAGTGTTGCGGGCCGCGGTCATGATGTGCGGGCTGCGGGCCGGGCGCGCCCCGGAAAAATCGGCCCGCATACAACTCTGGTCCACCATTGAACTATGGTACACAGTGGGCCCTGTCGCGCGCGAGTTAGAAGAGTGGAGTTAAAATTTTTTAGCTTGTTTAACCCTAAAAATAAGGTGTTTAACTCTTCCAATTCTGTGCGCAAAAATGCTTCAGCTAATTTTAACCTGTTTAACTAGCAGGCTAAAGGCCTAAAAGGCCCAGCATATTAACCTTGCGTACTGTTTCCTGCCATTGTTGGCCATCCAGATCGAATGGACCTTTAGTTAGTCTGGTGGCGCTGTTACTGGAAATCTACCTGTCCTTTACATTTTTCACACACTGTTATATACTTGTATCGCAACAATCGGCTAAGTAAATCGGCTGCCTGCGATCGAGCGAGCGACTAGTTAGCCTAAGTATTGGTTCGCTAGGAAGGCCAAATAACACCAGGGGCCCGTTGCATAAAACTTATTACTAATAAAATATTAGTGATTAGTTGATTAGGGTTAGGGTTGTGCTCGGGCCGTGAATCGGGCCTCGGGCTCGGTTCGGGCTCGGGCTCGGCGGCCCCGGGCCGGCCCGGCCCGAGAATAAATGCAGCGGCCCGAACCGAGCCCGAACCGAGTGCTTCTGTCAGCCCGAACCGAGTCGGGCCGCTCGGGCCGCTCGGGCCGTTCGGGCCGCTCGGGCCATTCGGGCCGTCATGTCCAACGCTTGCATACTGCTGGAATTACTGATTTTTGAGAGGCTGCTAGAGCCTGGACATACTTTCTCACCATGTATTGACGTTAGGTGTTGCTAGGACTAGTTTTCGTCTGAAGTGAAGTGTATACTCTCTGTGTGCGATGTCGCAGAATACGAATCTGAAGTCCGTTTTTCGATTCAACTTTTCGTTAGCTCAGAATAAGCTAAAGTTTTAAGCTTTAGATGTAAGCTTATACTGAGCTAACAAAAAACTGAATCGAAAAACGAACTTCAGATTCGTGTTCTGCGACCCCGAAAACCCCTGAATACAACTTTTCAGCCTGTTTGGGTTGAATTTTAGGTCAGGTAGGGCTTGACTAAATGGAACAAATGGAACAGTTTGCTTGATTGTAGGTCTTTGTTGTTGTTGTCTTTGTTCGTAGGATGATGGTGCTGCGGGACTTAAGTTAGGATGGTGCTTAGGGTGGGTTATTTTGTGTCAAGTATCAGTCTTTTCTGCCAGCTTAACGATGGGGGTTTAGGTCGTGTAGGTTGTGCGTATGGACATTAGTTGATTGTGAGCTGGTATACTTTTGGCATGAGGATGTTAGGAGAGGTGCTCGTACAGTTCTGCCCGGTTTGGCCGTGAATTGATTTGGGAGATTGGACACGGTGGCAGCTTGGATTGGCAGGACTTGAATAGGTTTCTGGCTGCTCAGGCCGTGAATCGGTTCGGGCTGGTCGGGCCGCGAATCGGTTCGGGCCGTTCGGGCCGCTGGGGCTGGTCGGGCCGTGAATCGGTTCGGGCCGTTCGGGCCGCTCGGGCTGCTCGGGCCGTGAATCGGTTCGGGCCGCTCGGGCCTTGACTCGGGCCTCGGGCTTCGGGCCGGGCTCGGGCTGGCCCGGGCCCGAACCGAGCCCGAACCGAAGACACAGTTCGGCCCGAGCCCGAGCCCGGCCCGAGAAATTTCTTACCGGCACAACCCTAATTAGGGTAGCAGTTTCACTGATAATAACTAAAGTTAGGAACGAGCAAGAGTTATATTTGATACGTCGTTTTATAGTTTCTGAAATGCTCTAACAAACTATGCAGTCAAAATTCGTATGCAATTAATGTCTGGGCTAAGCCAGCAGAAAAATTCTAAAAATTAACGATTTTGTTGATATTTGTGATCAAACTGATTCAGTAGGCAGACATTTCTGAAATTCTTAGTAAATTTTAGATTAATCACACAACTTCCTTCAAAATAATACCGAAGACAACAAAATTTGTTGATCCTATCAATAGTTATGGTCATTTGTACTGCTACACTAATCAACTAATCACTAATAATTTATTAGTAATAAGTTTTATGCAACGGGCCCCAGGACTGATGAACCAGAACAATAGTGGTTTGGAAAAACAATCAAATACAAATGCTGCATAAATATAAATATATATAATCGTATATCCGCTTAGTTGTTGACCGGGCTTCGCTCCACTGTTTCACGAAAATTCTCCATTGCGGGAAACGTTATGTGGGAATTTTATTTTATTTTTAATCGCATTAGCGCGCCTGCACCGTCTCTAACTGAATTTAGTTGAGAAGATATCCCTTGCTTGCTCATGTATTCTTTACACGTTTCGTGAATAAGCGAAAATGACAGAAAGCGTTAAAAACTTGATTTCAGATTGTTTCGTGGGATCGTGCGAATTTTGGATATTGAATGTTTCCAAAAAACACCATTACTGTCAATGAGTTTCGAGTTTCTCAGAGAATGCTATAGGATGGATGTATCTGTATTAATCAAATTTCATTATTTTAAACTGCGCAAATTTAGAGATGTCCGAATCTAGCAATAAATAGCCGGTCGAAAATATCAGCCGTTTCCTAGTAATGGTTGGAAAAACTAACCGCATCGCTAGTTTGTGGTTTTTTGTTTTATTAAATTAGGTGATTACAAAAGCGACAACGTTGGTGGTCGCTTGAGCCAATGCAGACTTAAAATTAATGATCATTTAAATTTGAAACTTTTCATAAAATGGCATTGAAACTGAGAATTCTGGTTTCTCTTCTTTTCGAAACATGATACTCTTTCATAGTTTTGTCAGCACTGAACTTCAACAAGTTTTTCCTGCCAGGTAAAAACCTGAAACTTAAATATGCCTTCCAAAACATTTATGGTAGAAATTTAGAAATTAGTAACTTTATAGGACTTTTTCGCGACAACTTCATAGTTTAGATTCACTTGCTTCAATTGCTGTAAACTAACAACAGAAAACTGGCTTAATCCATTCAGAAGAAAAGTAGGGTGCTTTTCTCTCTTCACTGCGAAACATCGGCGCTCCGACCTGATTACGCAAGGCATCCATTTTTGTGATTCTTAAAATTCTGCACAGATTGACTCTGCATCAAAGGCGGGTCTACTGTAAAAGCAGGATCAGGACCACGATCACGATCCTAAAACCAGAGCCACTTGCAAACACACTTTAACAAGGAGCGGGGTTCAGGGGGTTCCAGGTCCGGGACCCCTCAAAAATCGGAAGTTCTGTACAAGGGCTCGAAAATTCAGAGCCAAGGGACAAGGCGCGACGCGACACCAGAAGAGACAGACTACTGTAAGTGGAAAAATAAAGCAAATTTTAGCTAAAAAATGAAAAAGATTTAAAATTTTGAAAGATTTTTTAAGCGATGAGTTTATGAAATTTGTGGACTTGGTGAAAATTTGCAACATTTCCCACATTTTCCTGAATTCCGCACCCCCCCCCTCAATTTTGGAGCAGGTTCAAGGACAGGCAAAATTGAGACCAAAATTGGTAGGGGAGGGGACCCCTGAAAAATCAGCGCCCTTCTTTGCGTGCTTTGCAAATCATGCACCGTCGTCATAATCACACCTTTTATTCCTCCATATGCATGTAGTGCATATATATTCGGATTACTAAATTTTAACTTAAAATTTTTAAGTGTAATTGGTTGACGCCAATTCTCGTCCCAGCTATCTCAAACTGTACACCACAATCAGTACTGTATGTATTTGGTCATTGATCATCTTTCAATCCTGATTTCAACCTCTCTCAAATACAGTGTCTCACTTTGCCTGTTTTAGTGGTAATTCCGGAAGACAAATGCAAGAAGTACCGGGAGAACAAACAGAAACTGAAGCAGGCCGGAGATGCGGCGGAGAGTTCTTCGGCCTCCAGCTCGGGCACAAGTCCCCATCAAGTTGGAAAGGTTCGTCCGCCACTTTCATAAGATCAGAAAATCCTCTGCCAACTGCGTGCAAAATAGGCTAAATGCTGACTTGAAGGCTCTAAATTTTAATATGACTCAAGTAGTGAACGTAAAATTTCTTTAAGATACAGATCACATCAGTTATCTGAAATCAGATTCACATTCAGAGAATATGGCCCCCAGCTTATCCTTCCCAGTATGTCATCTTATCGAAACTGGACTTGTTTTGCGTCATTTCAGCCGTTGCTGGACTTAAGTAGTAGGTACTAACGAAAGTTTTTGTGCTACTGTAGGTATGATCTATAATTAAGTCACATTTCTGCCGCTGTTTAGGTGACATCCACAGAGTCTTTGAGTCCCAACAATGGGGGCGACCTCTCCCCGGAACAGGTGGCACTGATACAGAGATTAGTCCATTATCAGGAACAATATGATATGCCTACTGATGATAAGCTACTGGAATTATCGGTACGTAGTGTCGAATTATGCGCATGTGTCCATCCTATTAGCCGTGTTGATATTAAATACAAATCAAGAAAGTGGGGTAAATGCGGGCTAGCAGGCGGATCCACGGTGGATACAAGCATTAATCGTAAAGAAACAATGAAAAACACCTGCATCCAGTCGCTAAGGCAAAGCCTTAGTCCGAAACAGGAGAGAACCAATGCTAATTGGAACAAATCAATCAATATTCATACAGGAATGGGTGTTTGGAAAATGTTCAGCTTTTCAGAAAAGTTAGGACGGAGCTTAATTTATTTCATCATTTGATCGATTTTTACTTCATTTTATTTCAGCGTTTTGAACATTCTGGTGTGGAAGAATTTCAACATTTGGCCGAATTGACGATTCTGAATGTTCGGCTGATTATGAAATTCACGAAGGCGATCCCTGGCTTCCTACAACTCTGCCAAGAAGATCAGACCATTTTGATAACTGTAAGCTATTTAACTGTGTGAAGAAGTGGAGATTGGAAGCAGAAAAGTATTATCTAAATGGAAGAAGATATGAACAGAAAATAAAAATTGAAATAAAGATTTAGGTACCCCAACTCAAAATCGAACCAACACTCCCTGCTAAAGAAGCATTGATGAAACCTGAAAGAAAACTGCAACCAGTTCGTGACAAAATTTGGGTGTGGGTAAAACCCGGCGCATGCGTTTGTTTTAGGTGGGTAAAACACGGCCCCGGCCCCGGCCCCGGCGCAGGGTAAAACACGGCCCCAATGTTTAGAAAACCCGGCGCAACTAAACACGTGCGTATACATGCATGCAAATACAGAATACATTGTATTTGCGTATAACTTGTCTTACGATAATGCAAACAGTACATATAATCCCTTGCAAGAATGGAAAAGTTGTTTTGTTTTCAAAGTCACGAAATTACATATTTTTTCTTATACATTGCGTTTAATGAAATATTTGCATTTAATGAAATAAATGCATAGCAAAAGTTTTGAATTTATTTTCACCATACATCACGAAGTTTTAAGACAATTTGAACCAATATTTAGAAACAATACGTAATTAAAAAGCATTGAAGAAATTTTGCTCACATATACAGTAACACCAAATAAAGAAAATGACGATAAATTTAAATTTAAGTTTTAAAATTCAAAAATTATTAACTTGTAAAGTTTACTATGGGGAATAAGACATGCCAAAATTTTCCGGTTCTCCTTGATGTCCCCTTTGGAAAGCGTAAAACTTTAAATTTTTAAACATTAGGAATGTCTTAGGAATTAATAATATTAAATAATTTTAAGCTTTTTAATTGTTACAAAATATACGTACTTCTTATCATTTCAAAATAATTTATTTTCATAAGTACAAACCATGAATTAATACAAAATGGCTAGAAAAGGTTGCGTAACACACTGTGAAGTATAAAACTCAGCTCATAAACTATACGCCTTAAATCTTTACACATAATGCGTATTGCGTAATTACATATACATCTCTGTTATACTGCATAAGAATTTACACTATAAGTGCGCCGGGCTAGTGCGCCGGGTTTTACCCACTTATTAAACTCTGTGTGCGCCGGACTGGGGCCGGGGCCGGGTTTTACCCATGTGCGCCGGGGCCGGGGCCGGAGCCGGAGCCGGAGCCGGGTTTTACCCAGACCCCAAAATTTTAATTAAATCGCAAATTTTAGTTCTTAACTGGCAGCTCAGTCTTTATGTTTGCTCATTATATAGGTAGTAAGTATTATATATAGTCTTTATACGTATTACAGGCAGCCTCTTTCGAAGCGCTGATGCTTCGCCTGTGTCGACGCTACGAGACGAAGAGTGACACGATTGTGCTCGGGAATCAGAACACGAGCTGGGCCTACAATCGGGACGCCTTTCGTCAGGCAGGGATCGGATCCGCCACGGACATCATCTTCGAGTTTGCCCGATCCATGGCCAAAATGAGAGTGGACGACTCGGAATATGCCCTTCTGACGGCTGTCACGATATTCTCTGGTTAGCATGCATGTTACAGATACAATTAAAGGGTCAAACGGATTACGTTGTTCGAAAAGAATAACATGTGTAGTTCTTCTTAGGGGCAGGTTCAAAAATAAATGCGTATATACGTAATTTTTGAGACGCTTTGTAAGCATCCGTATATCCCGAGCAAATCACGTGGTGTTAGTAAACAAATAAATTTTTTATTACATCCACGTGACTCACCCCGCGGCTGCCCAGCCCATTACGCCGCGTCCACATACAACAATGTACTACATCTGACATGACAATGCTGGTGCATGCAAGCGGCAAGATCATGTCAGGGTTAGTAGACAAACAGTTACGGTGACGCCAGAGTTTGGTAGGCCACGGGAATGTATATTACGTATCTAACATAGTTAATAAAAAAATAGTTAGTATATATTTCTCGGGAAACCAATGCAGGATTTACCGTGGCATGCAAAGGACTAAGGTCCCTGTAGTGCACGCCCCCGAATAAATTTCTGAAGCTGAGGTTCAATGTCAGATAAGCGTTGCTTAAAAATTACCAAAGAGGAAATAGTAACAACATTTTCAGGAAGATCATTCCGAACATTGCAAATTCTATAGAAATACGAATGACCAAACTTTTTATATCTTTTTGGAATTACAGCCAGAGAGTTTTGCCTCCTCGTCCCGGCGTCTGGAGAATACGTAAAGCAACTATCAAATGCACAATCAAATGCATTGTACACAATATTATGCATTAGATACAGATCATTTAGAATACGCCGCATTTCTAGCGACTGCAAAGCACATCTGACCAACTTCTCCCTATAACTTAACCCACCAAGTCCATGCAGACGTCTAGTAAATGAACGCCGCACGTTTTCGATGGCATCATCTATCTATCTAGCATATCTATATATGCTTCTGGTTACGGTTACTTTTTACGAAGAAGCATTCAAGCTTAAAGATTTGGAGTTTTTCAAAGATCCTTTCTGCTGCAGTCAAGTTTTTGCTTTCGGCAAGTGCCCACAAAAGTTAGTGTAAAGGTAGGCGACAAGAAGTCTGGCTCAAATTAGACGTTTCAGGAGCTGTAAAATACGGTATAAAAGCGCATAATGGAAACGTGTATACGATTTCTTAAGTAGACATTTTTGAACCAGTCCCTTAGATTGTGTTTACGACCAGAGTTTTCGCTAAAAAGCCGCAGTCGTTCTTAACATCTTTGGTCTATTAGTGGACGGGACCTTGCATAAGGATCTGCTCACGTAACGAGTTGGAAAGGGTTAAAATTAACTCAATCCTTTTCGCGCACAGTTTAAAACAAAGAGTAACACTGTTCATTTTAGCTCTACTGGAGGGATAAACGCGTTAAAAATTTCTAACTCTACTCTTTAAGTCTCTTAAAAAGATTACGATTATGTTTTCTGTTTTTTGTTTTTAGAACGCCCCGGCCTACGAGAAGCAAAAAAGGTGGAAGAAATTCAGGAAGTCTACACGAGCGCCCTTCAAGCCTACGTGGATCAGAATCGATCAAAAAATCGAACCGTATTTGCCAGGCTGCTGATGAAACTCACCGATCTAAGGAGTCTAAGCTCAGAGCACGCTGATACTCTCTTTGCCCTAAAGGTTAACTCAAGCCTGACCCCAGAGCCCAAGCCTATGCTGATGCCCCCTAAACCGGAGCCTCCGTGCTCCCTACCCGGAATGGGACCGCCCCCCACTTTCACCGTCAGCATCAGTTCAACCGACGGCGGTCACGGGCCCCCCATTTTTTCCCCACCCCAGCCCCAGGACTACTTCTGGCCTCCTGGAAACGAGTTTGCCCCAAAGCTGACCAGCTTTAATCCATCACCTCAGGGCTACAATCCCATGGTGTCCCTGCCGGACCAGATCAAGACGGAGCCAGCCATGTACTTCCCGCCGCCCAGTTTTGAGACCACCCTCCCAGTTTGCAGCACCACAGCCGGTCCTGGGACTGCAGTTGCGACCAACGGGTACGTCCAGTCCAACGGAGACCTGCTGCACCAGGCTGTGCTGACGGCATTCCCGGACAGCAAGCTGAGCGCGACCGTTCGATGTGGGATCGATGTTGCAAACGACGTTTAGAGTTGCACTTGATCTGCACTTGAGGGCCTTTTCAAGAAAGGGTAGAGTTGAGTTAACATTAACCTGATCCTTTCCATGAAACAGTTAGCAGAGGAAATGTCAAGCTTGAGTGGAGTTAAAACTATGTAGTTGAAAGAGTCAATTTTAACTCTACTTCACTCTACTCTTTCTTGAAAGGCACCACCTTAAAGCGAATCCTGAAGATAATCTTGAAAATGAAGCGAATCTTCGCATGTGCTGACCCATTTCCCAAATGTAGGTATGGTCTTTGGAATTTCTGTTTTCTAAATCTGTTGAGTGTTTGTTGAACGAATTTCCTGAGTTGTCCATTTCTTTTTCTGACAGAATATTGTTTGCAGAGAGACAAAAAATATAAATCCGAATTTTGATTGCGCACGCCTATATCAGACATAACCCAAAGACACTGCATACAAGTTTTATTATATACTATATCAGTGATTATATGCTTAGTGTAGTAGGAAAATTTTTCTATCCCTCCTTATCCCTGGGCCCTGTTGCATAAAAACAATTTTCATAAGTAAATAACAATAGGCAATTTGGAGAAATAGGCAATAGGCCCTATTAAAATGCGTTGCATAAAACACTATTTGTCATAGGCTCATTTTTCATACCTATTGGCAATGAAATCAATAGGTACTTATTAAAATTAGCTGATTTATTGTGTATAGAATTGCACTATCATACGATAGGTCTTAACGAAACGATAACTGTTGAATGAAGCGCAACGAGCAAATCGAGCAAACAATGTTACAATAGTAAACAATAATAAACAGAAATAAAATAATTGGAAACAATAGAATAATATGAAACATCAAACAATAGGGTGTTTTCACAAGAACTTGGTTTGTTTATTTATTTATACTTAACGTTTGCCTGCATTTTATTGCATGTTTTAGTTTCAAATTTTTAAAATCAATGCGTTTTAGATTTTGCGTGAGGCCACTGTTAAAGTTTGCCTCTATGGTTTTGCTTTTTAGACATTGACGGCACGCTATGTTTCTATTTTTTATCCCTTTTACCGAAGAAAACTGTGCTGAATAGCACATAGAAGCACATGTAATTGGAAACAAATTATCCTCTTTGATAATTCGGAAAATCAAATGATTCTATAGGTGAAATTTAATAGCTATTAAAATTGCTCGAGTTTTATGCAACGCTCCGCCTATCGAAATCGCCTATTAAATTGGAAAAATCGCCTATTGCCTATTGTAATTGAAAATTAGTTTTATGCAACGCTCTCAGCCTATTTACCTATTGCCTATTGGACCTATTGACCTATTGAAAGTTTTATGCAACGGACCCCTGCTGCTTAGTAATTACTTTTGTGGATTTAAGATTAAGGTGGTGATTCCTTTTAACATCGACGTTGATCCATTATTGCACATTCATTACTTTATCTCGTTAGAAAGCTATTTTATATCTGGTTGTAGCTTAACATGTGTTCCTTTTAATGAATACGATGAAACTACATAGTGGTTCTTACTGAGGTAATTAATAATGCTTCCTGCGCAAGATACATTACTGTGCCTAGTGCTGTGCCTGTTCTAAGGCCGTTCGTAAATCTGATTTTTAGGTCCTTCAATGTTTTGTCTTTATTTGTTCACATGACTGATAACTTTCCTCATCGTGTTTCTCCTGCTAAGATGTTGTGATGTTGAGTGTGGGTAAAACTCGGTCCCGGCCACTTCGCATGCCCTTATCTTACGCGCTTAAAGTAAAAAACAGTAAAAAATTTAAAGTATTAAACAGTAAAATCAGTAAAACAGAAGTTTTCGAAGTCGCTGACTATGAATGCGAAGCCCGTTTTTCGATTCAACTTTTCGTTAGTTCTGTATAGGCTAAAAGTTTTAAGCAAAATATGTTAGCTGACCAGAAGCTGAACCGAAAAACCAAAAGCTTCTTTCTTTTGGCACGCTAGGTACTTCATATTCGTGTTCTACGACCTCGAAACCACTAGGGCAAATTCTAGGTTAAAACGTTTTTCGGGTTTTAAAAGCCTTGGTCCCTTTTTGCGAATCGAAAAAGTCGAATTCCGCGAAATCGACAAAGTTGACAACGTGGTCGGAAACAACCCATGCCAAATTTCAGCTCATCTGGTCTCGTTCTACGGTTTATAGACCTGGGGGTGGGTGTCTGAGCAGGTCCGTCGGACCTGTGGCCGGAGTCGGGTTTTACCGATACCCCAAAATTCGGGTACAACTGATTGCTTTTGTAAACCAGCATCCCTGCTTTGAGCCAGAAGCCTGTTATTTCTTTAGTGTAAGTGTTATTGTTTATTTTGTTGTTTTGTTATGTAGAAACTTTTACTCTATACTATAGTTAGAATCTTTAAATTAATGGAAAAATTATCACTTACTTTTTTGTAGCGTTGAATCGGTGACTTAAAAGCTAACTCTGCCGGCGTTTGTTTTCAGACTCTCATGACTTTATTGATTGTGGAAATGTTAACAATTTTAGTAATGTATGTTTTGGCAGCTTTTATAGATATACTATTGTCTCTTTTTATTTTCTGTAAATCTGCTACAACTTTACATGAGTATTGACAAGCTTGGCTGTGTTATTAATGACTGCCTTTCATTAACATTCCCAGTTTTTGCATTTCATTATATATATAACTTGCTTTATTATTATTTAACTATTACATGTCATGGTTATTATACTTGTTATTGTTATTCTTATAACTGTCATCATGCTCATGCTGCGCACACTGCCTTTTTGTGAGCTACTTCATATTGCAAATTGTTTTATATTTATATTATTCCATATTTTTTAATGTCAATTGACCATTTTGCCGTATTTTATATTCTTGTAAATAATAAAATTGTACGAAGAATTTATATGAAGCCTGGCATGGCGGATCAATTCAAAGCATACAATAAATGTTGGGGCCTTTCCCATTATCCCCCCACAGCTTCGAAAAAGTACAGAAGTTGCACAATTTGAGTGATTGAGTTGAAGTTCGGTAGGTGATGTAGCTCAGGATAACCTTACATCTTAGTTTAAAACTTTAGCCTATATTAAGCAAACGAAAAGCTGAATCGAAAAACGGGTTTCAGATTCGTGATCAGCACCCCAAAAAACCATATAAGCAAGTTTTCAGCAAAATGTTTTTCAAAAAACTTTTCGGTTCCCCCTTGGTCCCCCCTTACCAAACTAAAATTTTTAAATTTTAAAATTTTTTACATGTTTGAAATCAGCAGGTCCGAAAACCTACCCCTACCAAATTTCAAATCGGATCTTTTGCGCTTTCCCCCCCAGCCCTAACTTTTGATTGTTTTGACCAATAACTTTGAAATTTGGTGTGGGTGCATACTGGAGGCTGGTGAATTCAAAAATAAAAAAATTTTAAAATTTTAAAAATTTTTAAAAAATTTTAAATTTTTGTTTGGTGAGGGGGGACCAAAGGTCCGAAAAAAAAATTTTGCTGAAAACATGCATACCGATCAAATTTCAAATCAAGCTAAAGTTGTAAGCTTAACATGTAAGCAGTCAAATTGTTTTTCTTCGGTAATTCTTCGGAGTTATGGGGGGATAATGGGAAAGACCCAAATTTTGCTGGCACAGTTACAAAAGGAAAGAAAGTGAAGATATTCAAAACTTACAACTCTTAACTTTGTAAAGTTTACTAAGGGGTGGATAAGACATCAAAATTTTCCCGTCCTCCTTGCTGTTCCTCCTTGGAGAACGTTAAACTTAAAATTTTTTCAAGTTTAAGACACGCAATACTGAAAATTGTCATTATACTAAATAATTTTAAGCGTTTCTGTCGGTTCTTATAACAGTATATATACTACACATAATTTCAAAATTATTTAACCATGGATTAGCATAAAATGGCTAGATATGGTATGTACCCTACTGTATCTGTAACAAATTGCAGATTGACAAACGAAAACAATGTATCAAGGGAATAACAACAAATGTAAGCACACAAGAAACCATTTCCTGAAGTCTAGTTGTGAAAATCACTAGGCAGATACGTGCAGATAGTGCTCAAAAATTGCGGTACATTGCTAATAGTGCTAGTCTCTAAACCGTTTCTCACTCGTTCTGTATGGTCGCTCAAAGTTGTGAGTCCGAAATTTTAAACTGAAGGGATAGGGAGGATTTTGAGCCTGACACTGTCACACCAACTGCACAGCCGAAACTTAAGACTCAGCACTTTGAATTTAATTTAATTTGGTATTTGGACTTATCCTGGACTGCACCAAAACTACTTAAGAATAGCAGCGGGATGCCAAAAGACTATCAGTCCAATGTTTGAATGGGAGTCCCCTAGTTTACTTCTGCTATTCTACTGCTATTCTTAAACTTTGTGGGTGCAGCCGACGGTTAGTTTCATTAATTACAGGGCTCTTGAAGTCAGGGAGTGATCTGTATGACTTCCGATATTCCTTTATCAGTGGTAGTCAGAACCACGCTAACCTGTCACGAATCGTCAGTACCAAAATTCGAAGAGTGTAACATGGGTCGGCTTTACCTCAACTTTCAACTGCTGTTAGTCCGAGCGGGGACTATCAGTTAAGACAATCCCTTGTTGATTGAACGGTCCATCTCAAGTTCTTAGGTAACAGCTCCAAGGCTTCTGGCTGTCTTGGCAACATTGAAGTATAGTTTTACAGTTAGACTGAAGTTTGCGACGACTGTTCTTTTCAAGGAGACACAGTTAAGTTGAAAGGGTTGGTTCAAATGAGGCTGTAAAGTTGGACCTGATGAAGCGAGTGTCAACAACAGGAGACATTTTCGCAAAAGTTTTACAGTTGACTCGATTTATTTATTTTTAACAGGTGACTATCGCAATTAAATGCGACTCGTAGTTTGAAATTAGCTTCGGGCTATTTCATGAAACTGAAAGATTTTTTGGTTCCATATTATTGAATTTATTTGATTTTGTGTTTCCTTTATTCATTTAAAATGCTCGTTTTGTCACAGGAAAAGGAAAATTGTAGATACAGTCAATTCAACTTAAAGTTGAATTCCAGGCTCTAGGACAAACGGGAAATAGAAAAGCTCTCTTAAAATCTCTAGGAGCCTTTTTATGAACGGGTAGAGTAGGGTAGAGTAGAGTAGAGTGGAGTTAAATCTATCTCTGTTAACTCATTCACGGAAGGACTCGAGTTAATTTTAACTCTTTCAACCCGTTCCCGTTCAAGAGGCCCTATGGAAATTTTTCAAAAGGGTTGGTCAGATCAAGAGTGCATAATTGCACTATATATAAGAAGAAGAGTAAGCGACTAGGGGCTCCTTTTCTTGGCATTGCGTAACGGTGCTCCGACCACAATAACCCATAGCCGAAAAGAGCCCCCCTTTGGGGGGAGGGGGGCCGTCAAGTTAGGCTAGGAATGGCTGAATCTGTTTGAATGCTGTCAACCCTCTCCCCTCCAAAACGGGACCACTTTTGCTTACCCCCCGGCAAACGGGGACCTCTTATTACTACCCCCTCACCAAACGTGGACCCATTTTGGAAATATACAGAAACTACCATAATCCTCTGCTCTGCCAGCACCAAACGCGGAGAAGGTCTCTGAAACTGATTGGCTGTTGGCTACCCCCCCCCCCCACTAAACGGGGACCTCTTTGCGGCTAACTATCCACGCCCACCAAACGGAGGGGAAATGCTTTGTCGAACAGAGCGATCCCCCCACCAAACGGGGGAAATTCGGGTATTGTTGGTGGCGCACCGTTACACCATGCCAATAAGAGGACCACTCTAGTGGCTTACTCTTCTTCTCATAGGCTATATAGTGCAATTATGCACACTTGGTCAGATTAAACTAAGTTTTGTAATGTGTTAACCGTGCTGTTAATGTGCTATCAGTGCTAGGATAATTGATCTTGTCAATAGTCACGTTCCCTGGTGAATTTGTTTTTTTCTCCATAGCATGGGGGCTGAATGTTGTCGACGAATAAGCGGTTGCGTTGGTGTAGTTCGACTATTGTAGCAGCGTTTAGACGCGATGGGAAGAAGAGTTGTTTCGTGGCTTATACTTTTTCCTGTGGAAACTGTGTATGTGCAGTCAAGATATTCTTTGCGCTCCGCAAAGCATTTCCTCTCTCAAGGTACATTCGTTAGACTTGCTACCACTACACCAACGGTCCATCAGCTGAACTCCCACACCAGGCTTATCAATCTTCCCTATGCCTGCTTCCCTTAAACTGGAATGTATACTCCTGCAGTAGCGCATTGAAGTTAAAATTGAAAAGATATGTAGATATCAGTAAACCGGTGAAATTCTTTAGTTCTTTCTTGATAGGCTAATTTGCGCAATGTGGGCAGTGTTGTTGAACGACCCTTCTCATCGGAAGCCTCACAATGTGCCCCATCAGTCTGGATACAGAGTGTCGGCTTCAACATAGAAATTGGAGAACATAACAATTTTCCTGCAATTTTCTCTTCACTGATTTGACTTGAAAGACAAATTTAATTTGAGAACTGGCTTCTTAACAACTTTTCCCTTGCTCCATTGAAAATGGCCAAGCAAAAGTTTCAGCTATTTTCAGAAATTTGTCAACTTCAGGCGAGCGAAAGCAACTGGCCGGAGACGTTTTTCTAGTCTTTGTGGTTGGGCCAATGTTATTCAACTTGTTTTCCTTTTGAAGATGTACTAAATACTTTCAGTCCACCTTTTTCTGGAAAGCTTTACCTGTGCTGCTTACGACAGTAAATTAAGTGATGCTGTAGAAATAAACAGATATTTATGCTGAAAGCTTGAAAATTCAGACATTTCAGTAGGATGAAAATTTTTGTGACAGTACACACAAAGCCACTAATTATATTAAGAAATTTACGAAACTAGAGATTAAACCTACCAAATTCCGTCAGCATCAAATTAATTTAAATT
Source organism: Trissonchulus latispiculum (assembly GCA_030248195.1). Lineage (NCBI taxonomy): Eukaryota > Metazoa > Nematoda > Enoplea > Enoplida > Ironidae > Trissonchulus > Trissonchulus latispiculum. Next base: position 26,642 of record JASAND010017534.1, on the reverse strand, counting down.
TTTATTACTATCTGTTAATTATGTGTGTAATAACCGTACTTCGCTATTTTTGTCATCTGTTATGTTCCTACACAATTTTGGTGCTATGCTATATTTATCAGGAACATTATTATGCACTCAATGGACTTTTTGTCTGACTAATTTTCCAGAGTGAAAGAATCCCATATTTCAGCCTTTTTCCTTTCAGCTTTTGCGGGGAGGGGAATAGAGCTCAGGTCTGGGTTCATTTAAGAGGGGGGAATAAGGTTTAGCTTATACTTTGAAGTATTTGAACCCTTCAGCATGTGCTTAAACTTTAGTTTCCCTAATTGAATTCTCGGAAGCCTAGACTAGGAGGCTCGCTCCATTTATACTTTAATTCCTATTTTACCAAGTTTTCAATTCTCTCCCTCCACCCTCGTTTTTTCTGAACGTTTTCCCCTTTCTAGGCCGGTCAAGTGCAACAACTTCTCTTTCCTCATCAGGCGGGCAAATCATTCATCGCCCAAGTTTCGTTGATTGGTGGAGTGTCAAATCAGAGCTATCATCGGGTTCTCTTTGGTGTCGCTTCCAGAGAGGGTTTTGGTGATTGTTGCACAATTCAGGCTACCTCCTCCAACCAAGGGCAGAGGCTCACGCAAGCTGCAAATCTAATTAACTCCATCATGCTGTTTCTAAATAGTGTCTGACGTATAATTTTAGTTTCTGCTTTTGTATGCAGTTTCAGCTGAAGTATTGTTTTTTGAGTTTTTTATAGCTTTTATAGAGTTTTGCCTATATAAAAATTTATATTTTTATATACCGAGGGTAAAACCAAAACGAGAGACCGAAGCGCCAGACGATTTGAAATCAGGGCACAGGAGCGAGAAAGAAATCGTGACCTCTACACGTAACGTAACTCTATATCAGCTGAACTCCCATATCAGGCTTATCAATCTTTCCTATTCCTGCTTCCCTCCCGCATATGTTACGTATTAGAGGTACACCTAAACTATCAAACAATTTCACGAATGAAAGGGCCCCTGCGGCCTGCCACTGATTTCGCCGTTTTGCCTAATTACAATGTTTTAGCGATAAGCATGCTCATAATGGCATAGTTTTCCAACTAAATGCCTACTCTAAGCGGCATAAAAGTTCACTGTCTACCAGCAAATATGCGAAACTAAAGCCAGACCAGGATCGAACCACGGGTCTCTATTCCATCATGAGAGTAGTTTCTGTTTCTCAAGATTTGGATTTGATTAGATTATTATACTTGAGTTCAACACATTTACGTTGCAGCTCTACGTAGGTACCTACCGTGTTTTCGACTATCATTCAGGGTGACAATTTCATCCACTTTACTTTCACTTGATTTGGTTTCTTCAAAATCTACGGCATAATCTATAATCATTCTTTTTTTGAGGACATCAGCACCTTATGGTTTTTGGCTTTTTCCGCTTGACACCCACAACCATTCTAGCCTAAGACCCATTGTAAATTCTATTCGTTCGAGGAAGCTGTAAAACTTAGGTGCATGCAGTTAGAATATCAGAGTAATAATCTGACAAGCCAAAAAGGCGCACTTCAGGTTAACAACTAAACCTCTCCAGTTGAAGTTAGCCAGTTTCTAAGTTTGAACCTACATATTCAGGGTTTCCTGAAGAACTAGTCTAAAGGTGAGGATTAATAAATTATGCAACGCTCAGATCGGCAATAATTTTTTTTGAGCGGACAATGGCTGTGCTTTAGGTGGAGAAATTCTGTCCTAGGGGAGTTTAATTTTTGCAGCAACATTGCCTTTCAAGGCAACATTCTATCCGACTTTTCATAATGATTGATAGTCGTAATAGCTGAGTGTTAGTTATTCTCAGAGCTGGAGCAAGAGCCAATGCGTGCAGTAGGTAGGCGATCTCGTATCTATGATTTGGAAATCAAACCGGGTAGTCTCAGTTTTCCAACAATCTCACGAAAACCTGAATTAGAAATTCGATCAAATTTGTCAACCCAGAGGGTGACACCATGTTTGGCGCAAACCTTATGCTGTTTCGTAGTGTCAAAGGCCAACAAATCCGGAAACTCCGGATAATATAGTAGACACCTTCCTATCCTACTGTCTGGTACCCGGGTTCTGAACTTGGGGTTCTCCGGATTTTGCCCAGACGGATGGACACTACTTAATGGGGTGGGTAGTTGGTTATTTATTTTTAATGCGATTAATCTTGCTTCTTTATCAACCTTCAAATGTTTTAGCCTCATGTTTTCGGCCACCTCACACCTGTCGATGCTCCGGTTAGGGGTAGTGTCAGCTTAGAACGTATGCATTTATGAGGGAAGGGGGTGCTGACACGGAATAATTGCCTTTGCAATTACTCGAGATGTTCACAATGCAATCAGCCACATACGAATTGGACACATTGCTGTTTATTGATTCCATTGCTTTAAATTTTTCAAATAGCCAAAACAAAAAGCTGACCACACTTTCGCCATTCCAATTGGATCGTGTACGCGTGTTGGGCATATTTGATGAAATCTTGATAAATATGATTCTGTTAACAACATTAAGCTTAAGTCTAGCTTCCTCTAAAAGCAAATTCTCTGATTAATTCATGAGTCTATATATTTTCCTTTTCGCCCGGCCTTAATTTGATTAAGCAACCTTTCTCTAGAGACCTATTCTTTGCTGTTTTTAGTCCGGGAAAGATTGCTTATATCTGTGCAGTCTACCAAGACTTCTTTCCTAGTTCGTCCGGATGCCATAAGTGCAAAAGTAACATCAGGTGGTACTTTAATTCATCAAAAGCATGCACAGGAACTAGAAAAACACATGTTCCTATTGGACCAGAGCACTATATTCTTCGATGCATTACGAGAACAGAGGCACATCGTCAGCGAATGTGCTCTCGATCTGATGTGTGCAACATCTCGAATGTGCAAAGACACCATGTTACCAAGAGTACATAATAAATAAGAGTGTGACAAGCGTCAAGCTCTTAGTTATAAGGCTTGGGGACATGATCTGCACGATAACGGCTGACCACCCCCCACAAATTAGACCCATCACTTCAAAGAAATTGTATGCTTGTGTGCTGAAGCTCGCAACAGACGCACATTGAACCAACTGACTAGTTGTGTTTTCGAGCTTTAGAACGTAGGCATAGCGTGCGAATTTCTTTGAAGTGATGGGTCTAATTTGTGGGGGGGGGTCAGCCGTTATCGTGCATATCATGTCCCAAGCCTAATAACTAAGAGCTAGACGCTTGTCACATGTTACTTAAACCAAGAGTACACAATGCATAAGAGTTATGTAGCGCTTCTACCAGGGCTGGTGGACCAAGAAGAAACCAAGGACAAGCCCGAGACGGGAAGCGTCAGGCACCTAGTACCCACAAAACCAGGAGAGAGAAGAGAGAAGGGAAGACGAAGGTTTAGCTTTTCACTCACCCTTGAAAGTAAAGAATTGGCCCAGCCGGGTTTCGAACCACGGCCTTTCTGACTCCGGAGAAAACATGCTAACCAACTACAGCACAGGGTCATCAGCTGAATTCCCATATCAGGCTTATCAATCTTTCCTATGCCTGCTTCCCTTACAGTAAGACAGTTGGCATCCTCTATGTATCTTCGCCCGACACATCTTATTCCAGTGCACGCTAAGGGATGTGCAAATTGTCCCCAGAGACCCCCGGCAAATTGGTTCCCTGCAGAACTGGGCTGTCTGCAGCACTCGCTGTATGCCTGTAGTACGAATTTTGGGTCTGCTACGAGTATTAGAACACGAAAATAGTGGGAAATTTCTTTAATTTATTAGGATTTCGGGAGACGGAGCTTAGCGCACACACACCCAAGCAAGCAAATTTGGTATTCTTTAAAATTTACAAGAGTCAATTCCGAAGTTTGTGGCATATTTGAGTAGAATATTACAAGATTGATGCAGAGTAGTACACTCTGCCTTTTATTAATTTTCTGAAAACAACTGAGTCATCTCTTTGCCAGTATCAATATAATGCACCCGTGCCTTCTAATAGTTTTTGTTCCCTGGGCATTGTTTTCCTATGATTATTTACTAATCGTTACGTTAATTTCTGTTTTGTGAAAAGTGAAAAGCTCAAAGCAAGTGTTGCACAATTGTACCAGAGCAGGCTACGTACGGTGCATAAATTCCCATTCAAAACTTATCAAAACAAGTACAGCATATCAATTAATTCTGGCGCTGTGTACCAATAGTAATTACACTAACTATGTGCAGTATTCAAATAGGACAGAATCTGTGTACTTTCTCTGTCCTGCAAAGTCCTCTGTTATGGCTTGATTTCGCCTAAAGTTTAAGCCGATGCTAATTAATTTCACTGAGACCGCCAGTTCGGAAGACTTCTTTTGTTCGCAAGCATTCATGCTACAAATTTAATCATTCGGGAGATGCATAGGTGAAATCAAGCTTGCAGCAAAATCATTTGAATCTAATCTAATAACTGAGGTCTACAAAGATCGCTAAGAAAAAATCCACGGATTTTACGACTACGCATTCTCTCGTAAGCCGGACTGGACTGCAAATTCACGATCCGAAACCAAAAATTAGGGCGGCTGTTTCACGTAACGCTTTTCAGAATTCAAAGTCCTAAAAAATTAGCAGCGGCAGAGGCTCTTGAAGAAGTTGTTGCAAAGACAAGGACCCGGTGTCCTTCTAATTAGAATAGACCGACCTGAATAGAAGCTGCTTAGGATCTGAGCTTAAAACGCTTTGTATGAAATTAATTCTATATCAATTCCTTTTTCCCGAAATTTGAATTCCCTCCTACTGACCAGCTTAATGAAATATTTCGTTAACATCCGTGAAATGTTGAAGACAAGAACTGTCAACTGCTGGAAAGTAAGGGGAAAAAACGTGGACAAGTGAGACTAAGGGTGGATTTTTAGTATTGAATTTCAAAAGCTTGCTTCAGCAAAATTGTAGTCCCATGTCGGAGCTGGCGATAAGTACCCCCTCTGTGGGGTTCACCTTTTTTTCTGTTCCCCGACTGACTTACACTTAGAGCTGAACGCTCCTCTAATTCATCCCTTTCACTCAAGGAGGGCTCTATTCCATCTCGGCTCGGCTCTCTATCTCTGAATAAATATATCATAACTAGCCTTTGAATGAGCGTCTAATCCTTGGACTTTTGTAGAGGCGTTCTCCCGTCACACTGTACCTGATCTGATGTTTAGGACGAGTCGAAATTGACAGTCGAACGTTGACATGCGACTGTGGGAAACACCTAATTAGGATAATTATTCGGCGTTTTATAGCTTACTATGCAGATTGGGATGAGCACTGTTAAACCGGTGGAACTGAACACGTAGTGACTTACAACAAACTAAGGGCCTTTTCGCGCGCGAGTTAAAAGAGCTGAGATTTTTAACCTATTAACTCCTTCAACCTTGGGCACGAAAAGGATTGAGTTAGTGTTAACTCCTTTAACGCCTTTGACCGTACACGTCAGACTTGAGGTTGAGCGGGTACACAGGTTTCAAAATGACCTGTTTCCCCTGCTGTTCACGAAAACACCATAGCTGGAACCTACTCTAGATTACAGGCTACGCTTGCATCTGTTTCTAGGAATGTTGGCGGGTTCATACATTTAATTAAGGTTTTCTTAGTCAAGTTCTTTTTGTTAGACAATTCTTTTAGCATTAGCTTAGGCTAAGATTATGGCGTCCATTTTATCCTCTAGGTGTAGGTGGTGCTAGGAACATCAGTCATGGAAGTAAAACCTGTAAGAAATGCAGTAAAAATATTTGCTATGTGTCAAAATCAGTTGAAACGGCTGTTAAAACAGACCGCCAGCGTTATCGCAAATGTATGTACTTGATAGCAAGCTTTATTAGCGATCGGTAATTTGCTACAAATTAAGCTTCCTGCTGATAGTAGAGATACATATTATACAGATTAATACAGATTCAGCAACTAAATCCGCTGGACGGATAATTTCACTTATTGTAAGCCAGCTGATTACGAGCTACTGGTTTATACACCTTCGTTGACAGTTTACTACAAACGGGAACATAGGGTGTAAAACTAAATCCATTTAGCAATGTTGTTTCAGAATTAGGCTTAGAACAATTAGTTACTGAACCTACGCATGAGAGAGGTAATATTTTGGACTTAGTATTTAGCAGTGAGCCTAACATTGTTACAAATGTCAAAATTGGACCACCTTTTTGCTGTTCCGACCATTATTCTATTACCGGAGTCTTGAATAGCTTAACTAAAAGATGCAATAATTCACAGCGCAGGAGAAATTTTCATAAAGCAAATTATGATGCCATTAATTTCCACTTATTATCTACGGACTGGGAGACAGTTTTCAGCACTTGCGTTTCGATTGATGATTTTTGGACCAAGTTCAAAGAAATTCTGGAATTGTTTATAGATAAATTCGTTCCCTTCACTGCTTTACGTAGTAATGGTTCTGTCAGGTTATGGTCTACAAGTACACGTAAAGCATTCAGAAGGCAACAAAAGTCGCATACATTATTTAAAAAATACCCAACAGCCAGAAATCGTCAAGTCTGGAAGCAGTGCTGTAAAACCACCAGACAATATCGACGTGCTGACGTATTAAATAATGAAAAACTAGTTTTAAATTCGAAAAATAATTCTACTTTCTGGAATTTCCTAAGATCAAAAATGCAATGTAAAGATGACATCCCATGCTTGGAAGCAGAAAATGCCACGTTGGCTATAACTGATTTAAGCAAGGCAGATCTGTTCAACAATTTTTTTGCATCTGTTTTTGTACCCGACAATGCAGTCCCGATTTATCCTAGACAAGCTCGTTGTTTTCACAGTTTTGTTGACCCTGACTTTTCTGAGCAATCCGTTTATGAATTCATTAAAAAGGCGAAAAATAAGCGAAGCTTTGGCTGTGACCAGTTACCACAGTTTTTTCTTAAAAAGCTTGCAATTTCTATTTGTAAACCGTTAGCGATTATATTTCGAGTTTCCTATGTTACTGGAAAAATTCCAACCGAATGGAAAATTGCTAAAATTAAACCAATATTTAAAAAGGGGAATCGTTCTTTGGTGAGTAATTATAGACCCATCAGCTTGCTGTGCGTCTGTAATAAATTTATGGAAGCAATTTTATGTGATGCTCTAAAAAGGTTTCTTAAAGTCAACAAACTAATAACTGCAGAGCAATTTGGGTTTCTGCCTGGCCGCTCTACAGTCCTACAACTCTTAAAATGTTTCGAAGACTGGACGGCTGCACTTGATAACGGGAATTTTATAGATATAATTTATATGGACATTGCTAAAGCTTTCGACAGTGTACCACACTCTAAATTAACTGAAAAGGTAAAATCGTTAGGTGTTTCTCAACGTTTCTATTTATGGCTATGTGATTATTTAACCGATCGTAAGCAGTATGTCGAAATTGGATCAGCTTTATCCTCCTACAGGAATGTTCTATCGGGAGTCCCTCAGGGGAGCATTCTAGGCCCTGTTCTTTTTCTTATATACATTAATGATCTTGCATCAGAAATAGATCACTCATCCTTAAAATTGTTTGCAGATGACTCCAAACTGTATTTTGCCTTCTCTAAACACTTTGGCACGCAGCAACTGCAGTTAGATCTGCTGCGACTTGAACGCTGGTTCAAGAATATGCAGCTTAAAATAGCCGCACAAAAATGTGTAGTCCTGCATTTGGGTAGAAATAACCCGTGCCACCGGTATTATATCAATAACACTGAGATAACTATAGGTGATAATGTTCGAGATCTTGGCATCATTGTAACTAACGATCTAAAAAGCCACCGTCACTGCTCTAAGCTTGCCACTGATGGTATGCGCTTGGTACATTTTATATTTCGAAGCTTTGTCTCCAGGAAAACTGAGTTTTTGATAAAACTTTATAATGTCTATATTCGCCCCAAATTGGAATATGCTTCTGAAATATGGAACCCCCACTATTTAGATGATATCGACTTAATTGAAAGGGTTCAAAAGCTTTTTACAAGAAAATTACCTGGTATGTCTGCAATTCCGTACCCTGAACGGTTGGTTAAATTGGGTATAAAAAGCCTCGAAGAACGAAGGCTTTTTAAGGATTTAGTTCTAACATATAGAATTTTGAATAATGAACTCGATATTTCTGCAGACAATTTTTTCGCACGGTCAGATGTAACTAACACTAGGGGCCATAATTTAAAATTATATCACAAAAGATCGCGCTTGGACGTAAGAAAGTATTTTCTGTCTAATAGAATTGTACCTATATGGAATTCATTACCGAACTCCGTAATCAACAGTGAAAATTCAGCTATTTTTAAACGTAGTTTGCAAACAGTTTCTTTAACCAAATATTTGAGAGGACGCACATTAGTAGCCAACTCTGGCTCTGTGTGATCCCTTGCTTTGCAATATGTATGTCAATTGTTAATTTTATAACGGTCTGCTGCTGTTCAGTGATATTAACTCTTCTATATCTATGTGTATTGCACTGGCATAATAATAATACTTGAGCAATTTGCTTGGAAATTAATGTTAAACATGAATTCCGTTCGGAATCTGATTTTACTTCTGAAAAAGTTTGCTAAGTTCTTATATGACAATTAGAAAGGCAACTTTAAACTGGCTGTGAGGGTCAATTCGACGAAGCAGGTGACAACATTAGTTGGCTTTTATACCTTAATATTTAGATTTCTCCGCCCTCAGTATTATGTCTATTCCGTTTCGACTGGACCTGAACAGTGGGATTTCTGAGCTAAACTGCACCAAGGTCACACCCAACATAGGGGAGTTCAGTTACGTGCTCGCCGTCCTGTTCGGAGTGCCCGCCTGCATCATCATCATCGTAACGGTGATCGGCAACTTCCTCGTTCTCTGTTTCAAGGCCAACGTGGGCAAACGCCAGACCTCCCTCCTCATCTGGAACCTTGGTCTCGCCGATTTCCTGGTCGGGATTGTGGTCCTCCCGATCGGCGTTGCCTACACGATTGGTCGAAGTTGGCCGTTTGGTCGACTCCTGTGCAAGATCTGGACGGCCTGTGATGTCGTCTTTTGCACGGCATCCATCGTGACCCTCTGTGTGATTTCGGTGGACCGCTACATCGGTGTCACGAAACCGTTGCGTTACAAGGTGATTGTCACCAAACGGCGGGTCGTCCTTGCCATCGTGAGCATATGGATATTCTCCCTCGGGATACTCCTGGTCACAGTTCGATACAACCCCCGAGACCGATGCTACAACCCCTACACCTGTCGGGTGATGGACGAACTGCAGTACGTGGTCCACTCTGTCGTGACGGCCTTCTTCCTCCCTGCAATCATCACCCTGCTACTGTATTGGAAGATTTATGAAATTGCTCGTGCTCGAGAGAAGTGCCTTAAGGAGGGTCTCATCATCACTCTGGGCGACAACTTTCTGACGGCCTGTGTCGTCAACGAACCTCTGAGAGTCCACTGTGGTCGGAAGCATCTGTCCAAGCAACGGAAGGTCATTCGAATGCACAAGGTCGTCGCCAAGACCCTTGGTGTTGTCGTGAGCACTTTCATCGTCTGCTGGCTACCATTTTTTGTGGTTTACTTAATATGTAAGTTTCTCCTGTATGGTTTAGGAGTGTGCTTTGCGTAGGTGATACCGGGCATGTGCTTGAGGGTTGTTAGAATACGATTAGTGGAATCTGATTTTCACTTGTTCTCGTTGGTTTATATATAGTATATATATATATAAATCTATATATATCTTTAGTAAAGATCAGCAGCTTAACAAGGGTAATCGGGGGAGGGGGGGAAGAACCGACAGATCTCAGTGAGCTGAGCTCCAAGTCTGGGGGTATTCACCTGTCCAAATCCCCCAAGGCTCATGTCTTATACGCAGTTGATACCCGTACAATATGCATTGGAAGTCAAACGCTCTGGAACACTGAAATAAATATTATCAAGAGTACATGATAAGTATGGCAAGTACCACCGTCTGTGTATTACAGGCTGAAGCTATCCGCTGAATCACCCCCGCCCCACAGTCCCTATGCATGCAGGGGCCCGTTTCGGGCTCGGGCTTGTATACTTTAAACACGGATGTGTGTGTTAGTCATACAAACTTAGGTCCCCACAAATTCGGCATTCCCCCAAGCTTAATGTACACATTTAGTGAAACACATATCACGATTACTCGCTGAACCTGAGCGGTTAACCACATAGTAAGAAACACATAGACCTACAGTACACTTTGCACTTGATACAGTCCTGAAGCTACTATTGGCTGATTTGTTGCATATACAGTGTTTTGCTTTACTGTGTTTCAGCGTATCACTGTCAGTGCATTCCAGCCATTATTCCGGAAATATTGACTTGGCTGGGCTACTGTAACAGTATGATGAATCCGATTATTTACGCCTTCACAATTCGCGAATTCAAGCAAACGCTTCGCTCGTTGCTTCGAATTGTGCGCGGTCGGGTCCGCAAGGCGCCCATCAAGCCGCCTCCAATCATCGGCGGTGTCTACATCGAACGAGACGGGAACGCCGTGCACGGCTACGCTCGACCGGCCGATCATTATCAGGCCATGCCGACTGCTGACATGATGCGTCGTCAGTCCGCCAAACGAAGCGCATCTCGTCACAGTCGACATGGCACGATAAAGATTCGTGGGAGAGATCAGCATCCGAATCGTCGATTTTCGACCCACTCTGTTGGGGAAGAGTTGGCCTCTGCCCACCAGAGTGGGACCAAAATCGGATCCACAATTACGTCCCACTTTGCCAGTCTCTATCGACGAAAGGAGCGAAAGGGAAGTCGAAAAGTCGCCGCCAAGACGGTGTCTGGCGGTCATCCGGAACTGCGCTCTTCGAAATCAGTCGGGGTATTTCACCGACGCGCGTCGTCGAAACGAGAACGGCGACGCTGCAGCGGCGAAATACATCCCTGTCGCCGGTATTCGATCGCACCGCCGTCCGAAAACGGTGGGAGTCGACGCGGCTCAATTCTGAGCATCTCAGCCCACAACGGCGGGACGGGCAGCGGAATCGGATTCCCGAGTTTCTCCGGCGGCTCGCCGTTCGGGAACTTCACCTATCTTGACGTGGTTCGACCGCGCTGCCCGTCCACGTCGGGCTCAGAGGAGGACTACTCGACGAGGGAAGGGTCTCCGACGCCCACTGACATCGAGGACGAGAGCTGGTCCGCCAAGGCCTACTCTGTCCTTGTTAGTCCACAGGCGACAGTGATATAAAAGTGGACTTCTCATCACTAAAAGTTTGAATGTCCACATTGAGCATGTCCTGTTGCAAGAATAAGTTGAATTTGAATTTGAAATTTCATAATTTGAAAACTGCAAAATTTGCACATACGGTAGTTACGTTCTGGTGTTCATTTGAATGCAGTATCTGTTGAATATATCATGCTGTCTGTGCTATGTACATACTAGATGCTGACTACATACATAAACCATAAACAGTAGTGATCGTTGAGATTTTGTAAAACCGATATTAATTCCAGTGGAAAGGGTTTGCCACAGATCACTGTGATTTCCTGAAGGTTTAAGGAATCAACGACAGGGTTTTCCCCGCTCTGCTTTTCTTTAAACATTTCTAAAACTTACAATGTTTCAAATTGAAATTGCCCGTTTCTTTTGGCTGGCTCGATGGCTGTATAGTTACACGCATAAAAATGCAGCTACATAGCATGCTAAAGCTCTGCATCAAGCACGTTTCAGGATTAACACCCTTTCAAAAGTAGGTAAGTATATGATAAAGTGTGCAAATGTGAACTATTTTTGACACAGACCATTGAGCCAATCCACCAAGACTCGGGAAGTGTGTCTGAAACTAGCTAGTGTTTTAACAAAAAGTCTATATATAACAGGAAGAGTGAGACACTCAGCCCTTCTCAGTGTTTTACTCTTGCAAGATGTCTGTTACTCTCTTACTTGCAGCTGTGGGGGGGGGGCGCTCCCAAAATATTTTTGGCAGGGAGCGGCCGTTACAAAAAATTCACCCGCCGGGTGCTGAAAGACTGATGATTTGAAATAATTCGAAAATTTCAGTCTGTGCCCATTATATACTCAGTTTGAGTTATCAGCGCATCGAATACTTTCCTGTAAAGTAAACCTGTAAACCAGAGAAAACTACAGGTTTCACATTTGTATTGAATACTGGTCTAACTTGTAACCCATTCTACCAAAGAAGATCCGGTAAAAACTAACAAGCATGACCTGTAGAAATTACAAGACTTTACTTTACCTGTATTTTCTACAAAAGCTTTTGTACTTATCATCTACAAAAGTGATTCCTGTAGTTTCAGCTGGAACATTTCTAAGAGTGATTAATCCAAAATTCTTTGGGCTTCCACCATTCCAAGCCATAAAATAAAACAAAGGGCGTCGATCCGAAGGTCTAATGTAACTCAATGTTTGCTAAAATACGACCAAATTTTGTCCAGCGGTTGTGGGGCATTTAGTATGCAAGCCAGAGGGTTGCCACTTAACAGACGTATTCTACACAAAAATACCCAGCGACCCTTTTTAGTTGCCCCGATTGCTGCTTTCTGTCTTTGCCAATGGTGTGAAAAGTAGGCAAAATCAAGGTTCCGTATACATTTTATCTAATGAAGAGCGACTTCGTGATAACTAAAAACTGGACCCCTGCTATTTGATAAAGGTCTCGACTGATATACCCGATGTCTCTCGAAAGAATTTACTTCAGTCTGCGAAAATTCTTGAAAAATTACACTTCTTCAAAACTCCTTAAAATATTTTCGAAAACCAGAATTGGTTTCATTGTATTCATTAAGAAGAGAAAGTGCGAAGCTACATTTTGACACAAGAATTGCTTGAAAACTCCAAATAATGAATGAGTAATAATGGTTCAAAGTTGGTGTCTCCAAAAGGGATGACCGCCTTAAACAGTTTGTAGTCTTGTTCAAACATGTTCCTCTGCAGTCAGCCGCTACCGGCAATCGATTTATCAGAGGTTCAAATAGGAAGCAAAATACTGACTCATCAGCGCTAAATGCGGACAGCCAAACTCGTAACTCCGACAAGTCAAACCAACAATTTACACCGGAGTGTTCCTCGAGTTCATTTATGAGGCAACTTCCCATAATTTATCGACTTTCAAAACATTCAAAGAATTATATAGATGGAAAACGTTTATTCGTCCAAAGCTGCAGACAAAGCTTTGCAGGAGTATACAAAAAATAACCTGTATTTTCTAACTTGTTGTCGTACAATTCTTTACACAAATTGATGACTGCATGTCACTACCATATGCACTTTCTTCTGCAGTCTTTCTTTGTGAAAAACCCAGTGTGGGTTTTGAAGTTGAACCTGATCCGGGCAGAATATGGATGATTATGCATGCACCACCTATATTTGAGTGAGTTTTCGGTGACCCCGGAAAATGTAGACTCGGGCCGGCCGGAAAAAACCCGGTTTCACTACGATGTAGCGCTTCTACCAGGGCTGGCGGACCAAGAAGAAACCAAGGACAAGCCCGAACGGGAGGCGTCAGGCACCCTTGTACCCACGAAACCAGGACCTAGAAGAGAGAAGGGAGGAGGGAGGTTCAGCTTTTCACTCACCATTGAAAGTAAAGAATTGGTCCCGCCGGGGATCGAACCACGGCCCTTCTGACTCCGGAGCAGACATGCTAACCACTACACCACGGGACCATCAGCTGAACTCCCATTGCAGGCTTATCAATCTTTCCTATGCCTGCTTCCCTTACAACGAGAATCCGATCAGAAAAGATAAACCACCCTGAAGCTGGGAATCAAACCCTTTCCGGAAACAATTTACTTCCCAAAATTGCTACAGGAAATACAGGAAACTATCAAGGAAGATTATGACTTCTTTGCATGACATAGCAGTTGTGACCAGCCTTGCCCAAGTGTATGTCTGCGTTTGAGTAGTCTCTCGTTATTAAGCATTAGTTTCTAATTTCGAGTGTAGGCAAAGCAATTCTGGAAATTCCTTTCGTGGAGTCGTAAAACTGCAGAGCCTATGGAGACTTTGTTAACAAACAACAAGTTTGCGATTCCATGGAAAAAAACTTGAAAAACACCAACTGAACCAGTCATGAGTTTGAAAACTGGTAAAACCATTTTTTGGGGAAACGGACATCAACTATAGTGAGCGATTCCTGTGCGTGCAGACGGAATCGTGAATAATTTTTGTGAAATTTGTGCGATACCTACCTAGTACAGGTTTGTTACGCACTGCTGATGCAGTGATGCAATTAGCAATCGCAGTGGAGGCGACTCTGTTTAAAACGGCTCTGAGAAGAGAAAACTGTCACCGTTGCGACATTGACGTTTGTTTTGATTGTTTAACTTCAACTTTTCCACCTGTTGCAAGTCAATTCTGAAAATTTTTGTTGCAATGATTTGTTTCAATGATTTTATTGGAAGGCTGGAATTGCTCTTTTCAAAAACTGCATTACACACATTCACTAATCCAATGTGGCTTTTTACATTTGGTACATTTTATCTCTTTCATGAAAGAAATGTTGATTTTCCTTAGTTTACATTAACATTCGGCACCTTTGACGTTTCATATTGCTAGCCTTTTTCACTATTGTAATGGCATCATGTAAACAATGCGTACATACTACAATCGATAGATACCACGAAAATATTTTTATTATTTCGCCTGAGGCGAAATATTTGTAATGGGTGAACTCATTTTTGAAACGAAATTTTTGTTTCACCAGCTACAGTGGCTATGCTTAACGTGTAAATCTAGCTGCTTCGCTTTTTTTACCCTGGAGGGAACATTGTCCAAACATGCTGTTACGTAAACGTTTCCGACGGAAACAGGCTGTGTCAGTGATAATTATTTATTTCGGATAAAATTCTAATTATTTTTTAAGATTAATTCGAACTGGGTGGGGCAGATTTAAGTGCTTTTAGAGCTAAGCAAATTCTGTACATTGCCGCCCTTGACAAAATTTCAAATCAACCAATGTTTGCTTCATGAAAATTATGCAAATTAGTTTTATTTTGGTATTGCACATTTTTGCACATTTTCGCAAATGTGTGAATTCAGATCAGGTCCACCTTTGCGCTGCAGGTTTTAGATTTCATCCGTCCCTTTATTAATCAGTGCTATAACACAAAAGATAATATTAAGAACCGCTTGGGAGTAGCCTGTTTTGGTATTCGACCAGTTAGTCCTAACGTCCTCAAAGCCCTTCCATCACAACTTAAGGTGGTGGTATCCTTTTGTGCAGTGCTTTTGTGGTGATTTTTTGAAACGCTATAACTTTCGCAATTTTGGTAGTTGGGTAGAGCTTAAAGTTTTAAGTTTATTATCTGAACATTCAAATGGGCTTACGAAACTGGCAAAATTAGCAAAAAATAGCAGAAATTTTCTGACATGCGAACATTTAACAGGATGAATTTACCTATACCAAAACTTTTTGAACATCTATTCAAAACTGAAGAATCGGCCAAGTTTTTTTGTGCCACTATATGAAGGGCCACTATATGGGCCGAGGGACATTGTTTGGATTTGGCTCAGCAGGTCTGAAGTTCTGAGCAGGTCTGAAGGTTCGAGAAAATCGACCAAATGCGCGGTAACACGAAATTTCGCAACTTCGCAATGAGTTTTCTTGCTACTCGATACGTTTTAGCCCAAACCAACAAAAAGGTCACTCCGCAGAAGGCGAATTTCGATTCTGCCAAAAATCTCTGGAATCCGTCGAATAGTTTTTGAGAAATCGATGTTCGAAACAAAATAATCGCAGTTTTGCCAAAATGGTTTTTCGGCCAAATCTCTAGCTTGAAGCTATAAATTCCGGCTAATTGACATTCATAAAATGTGCATTTGGACGATGTATCGATTGAGTATAAATAAGCCAACTTTGTCCTTAACGTGTGGCAGTAATTTTGAAGGAGTGTAAATAAACAGAGTCTACGCTCTGCAAACAGCTGTGGCAGTGTCGTGTAATACCATAAAGTACAGTAATAAACTCGCGCAAAGGAAATCACCTCCACGGTCAAATTCTTTAGACCATCTACTGCTAAATTTATACGAAACCAAAACTGTTGTTGTAATGGTTTGTCACCAGTTTGTCAATTCCCCAGTTTGTCAACTACCAAGTTTGTCAACTACCAAGTTTGTCAACTCTAATCCCTATAATTAAGGCTGTCTCCAGTTTGTCAACTCTTTTTCAGTTCATCCCACTTAGTCAACTCTTTCATGCCCAGGTTAATATAGGGAACGTCGTGCCCGTGGTGCCCCCACCGCATCAAGAGGCTGAGAGACGAAGATCATGGACAGAAACAGGATCCCCGCCCAAGCATTCCCGGTTTGTCAACTCTTTTTCATGCCAGCCAACCCAACAGCGGTTGTAAAAACTTATTTACTAGGCTACGTTAGATTTCCTTCTGAGATCTACCTGTTTCAACTGACACTACAAAGTTGAGTTTAGAGCTACTACCATCTTAGGAGATGGGTGGTAGTTACCAGGTATGCAAAATGCATTTTTAACTATCGCCCCCTAGAATTTTTTTGGCTCCTGGTAATTGCGTCTCTGTCGATTTTGCCTCTTTTAGGGGCAACTTCTTCTAAGTTCTTATTGCTTTGTTTGAATAGTTGTTAAGTTTTTAAAATTATAAAAATGTAGAAATAAAATTTTTTGTTCAGTATTGCAGACATCCCCCATATGGTATGTAGTTATAGCCTTTACATAATCTTAATTGGAAAATTTGTTTATTTTTTATTCGAAATGCAAAAGTCTACAAGCTACAAATATGAAACTTGAAACTTCAACTTGACTTCAACTTGAAATATGAAACCACTTATCCATCCATCCGGAAACAATTTTATGTCCAGAATTTCCCTCGTTTTCACACACAATCTAGCCACCTTCGTCGTACATTTCAAATTAAACTTTCAGTCAGAGTTGGACACGCGCCGACTCGCAGATGCCCCCGCGCGGGTCGATGCGGGCCGATGTTTGCAGTGACATTGTATATTTCTAAGCTTAAATTTAAAAGCTTTATACAACATTTTTAACTTTGAAATCAGAAAACCTACACTGGATTAACGGATCCTTTCTCGATTACCCATACCTCGAAATTCTTAAAGCTTGACCAATTGAGCTAAAATTTGGAATGCGCATGTTTTCGAGCCTACGCAAGCATAGCATGCGCATTTTCACTGACCAAGGACCAAGTTAGTTTCTCAGTCAGCAGGAAAGCTTCTTGCAGGGTACAGATTTAGAAAAATAACTAAATGACATGTTGATTAAATACGATTAAATTGCGAAGCATTTCTGTAAAAGTACGGAGAGTCTTTTAATAGCAAAATATTCACAATTGTGGCAACTAAAACCTTTAACTAAATATGCAACTTTTTATACACATTAAATAGTATTCATAACTTAAAATAATCGCATTTATTGTGCGGGCCTTTGCGGGCCGAAAATTGTAAATGCGGGCCGCGGGCCGGACCTGTGCGGGCCGAAAATTTGAGTGCGGGCTGCGGGGCGGGTGTGGGCCGCAAATTTCGGCCCGCGTCCAACTCTGCTTTCAGTTGTTTTGTTCCGTTCTCCCTAAGTTACGAGCACACCTGGGAACTGGGGAGTGGATGGGGATGGCCGTCCCAGGTCCCACATA
The DNA here is from genome assembly GCA_030248195.1 of Trissonchulus latispiculum. Taxonomy (NCBI): domain Eukaryota; kingdom Metazoa; phylum Nematoda; class Enoplea; order Enoplida; family Ironidae; genus Trissonchulus; species Trissonchulus latispiculum. The sequence goes on along the minus strand of JASAND010017534.1, from coordinate 9,082 downwards.
CTCACCGAAACGATAAATATTATGATGTTTGGAATATTTCATGTCCCGATTGGCGCACTGAGAAGTACTGGACAAAGCTGTCTGCATAACTCACGCTAAATATAGATCTAAAGGCATGAATACACAATGGAATGCGAACGAGGTTTTTGCAGTTTTAAACCATACCGTTGTAGTAATTTAGGTAGATTTTCAAAATAACTGAAATTTTGAAAATTCATATGTTACGGACCATGTGTATAATTGCCCCATATGCAACTTCTTTGGCCCATGTGCACATTGGACAAAGATCTTTTGCCCCATACAGAAATATGACCAATTCTGAGTAACTTTTCTCATTTCAAAACGTTAGTTCAATGCAAAAATATTATTTAACTGTGTCAATCAATATTAAAATTCATGCAATACTGAGATTGAAGGTCGAAAATTACAGAAGATGAAATATCCGGATTTGAAATTCTTATAATTTTAAAATTTTGAAAGTGCAAATTTCGTTGATGAAATATGGAAATTAGTAAGTTTTTAGATTTGTTTAGTATTTTGTACAAAAACAAAATTTTTGGATGTGAAAATATGAAGTCCGGCGCCAAAGTTTGTCATATTTTAGTTTTAATTTTTTATCCCGCCTAGAGGACTCTACATATTAAATCAATGCGCTTATCGGTTAACAAGTGAATAAGCTGTTCTATTCAAATTGTGCTGGAGGACCAAGATTTTGGGCGACGCCATTTCCAATAAATTTCTGACCGTCTAAGTCAAGTGCTGTAATTATGTGATAGCAACGCAAATTTGTAAAATGGAGCAGAAATACCTGACCTGAAGTACTACTCGTTATTGCATTTCTATTTGCGTGGAAAGAAAGTTCTTTGGGTTACTCCATCAATTCAGTATGATACCGCTGCAATATTATATTTAAAGTATCACTCTTTCTGTCTATAAGCTCTGGTAAAGTAGCATTTTCGACGGCGGGATCCTACCCCTTTTAGGGGTCTGCTTGTTAAACTATGCTGGTATTCGTATTAGCAAAAATAATAATTTCAAGAGCTAAAATTTCTTGCTTTGGAATTTTTCATTTTTTCGAAATTTGCTAGCTTTGGTGATTATAATTTAAGATTAAATAAAATATAAAATGACGCCACAAATTAGTTAGTTTGCACGAACTATAGTTTCACAATATTTGCTTAGAAATAAAATCTTAATGTTCCAAAAATGTAATTTATAATTTGAATACCAGAATAGTTCGAGAATTAAATCTAAAATATGAAAACTTTGGCGCCGGACTATTGTCTCACCCAGAAATTTCAGTTTTTTTTACAAAATACCAAACAAATCTAAAAATTTACTAATTTCCATATTTTCATCAACGAAATATGCACTTTTAAAATTATAAAATTTTAACAATTTCAAATCCGGATATTTCATCTTATGCAATTTTCGACCCTCAATCTCAGTTTTGCATGAATTTCAGTATTGACGTACATAGTTAAACAATATTTTTGCATTGAACTAACGTTTGAAATGAGAAAAATTACTCAGAATTGGTGATATTTCTACATGGGGCAAAAGATCTTACCCCATAGTAACAACGAAACAATTGGTATCATTAAAACCGCTTATTTAAAGACTACTGAGCCTTGTAGTTAGAATTTTATTCAGGCCTTTCTTTAATTTAGAACAGTTTAAAATTCTTTCGAGGACCCTACATTTCATTTCATCGACAAGAAACGTTGGAATACGACGATTTTAATGTTTACTTCAAATAATTTTTTTTCTTTAATTTTTCCTCCTCGACAAGAAACGTTGGAATACGACGATTTTAATGTTTACTTCAAATAATTTTTTTTAAATTTTTAACGGTACTAAATTAAAATTCTACTTCTGAGGTACCGTAGTTCATGACCGTAAGTTTCAACATAAATGCGAAATCATACCGTTTTTGCAAACTCTTTGGCTTAAGAATCACCACTTTTCTGTTTCAGATGAACATATGTTTAACACATGCAGACACGAACTTTGAGATTAAATTAATCAAAAACCATAAAGAGATCCGACTGTAATTCTAATAAGTCGTTAAAATATCATACTCAAATTGCAAAAATATGGAAATGAGCATAATGCAAATGATCGAAATTGGAGATGGTCGAAAAATCGAAAAACCTGCCAAAAATGGACCCCTCTTTAATCATTGTAGGTCCTATGTTTTCAATACGCAAACAACTACATTGAAAAGGATGATACACTGTAACGCACCCAATTACATTGTGGCTTACATTGCAGTAGGAGTAGAGTTGTGCCGTTAAGAAGTTTTCCGGCCCGGGCCCGGCGCTCCCGTCGAACCGCGTCTAAGGCCCGATTCAAGGCCCGGTAGGCCCGGAGGACCGAATCAAGCCCCGGTAGGCCCGGAGGCCCGGTTCGGGCCGGGTCTATACGACAAGCCGTCCCAGGCCGGACCGGGCCCGGGCCGGCCTCTTCCCCGGGCCGGGCCGCTTTTTCGAACCCCGGCCGGCCCGGGACCGGCCCGGGTCCGAAGGCCCGATTCAAGGCCCGGGCACAACTCTAAGTAGGAGGTATGGTTGGTCAAGTTTTGTGATCCTGCAACCGTGGTTTATATACTACAAGCATCAAATATCAGACCGCTAACTTTCGTCCTTAAGCTTCCAAGCTTTAAAACGACGACTGCCTACCAACAGTGCGTAGCATATACAGATAAGTAAGCAAGTAAACTGAGTAAACACGTAAGCTCTCCTTTATCAATGCAAAAGCTATGTTTGTTCGCAATCGGTCCATCTCTCCCCAAATTGAACCCCAGTATAAAAAGTGAATTCCCCGCTATGTTTGTGTTCCAAGGTTAGAAAAAGACACAAGTTACAAGTACACACTGTGGAAATAAGAATAGCTCAATTGGAACTTAGTAAGAGCTAAGATTGCATCTAACACTTTGGTACTAACTAGCCAGTCATGACTGTGTAACCTTCGTATATAACGATCAGTAAACTTCTATTCTATTTTCCCTAGTATTGCGAACTCATACTACCTGCGTTTTCGAGCCTAAGCACATAAACATGGAGCGAGTGAGCTTATCCATATAGGGGCGAAGTGAATGGGATCAATTTGGGGAGGGGGTACGCCGATAGCGAGCAAGATATTGTTTTGGCTCTCACTGCATAAAGTGTGACGCTTGTGCATTAGGTACTCTTGGTATTATTTGTTTTCGGTCAACCAAATGATTTACAACTCCTTTCTTCTTTTCTTGAAAGCCATCATAAGTCACAGTTGTCATAATAAGCCAGCATAAAACCCCCGGATTAGTTTCAACAAAACTTCTTTACCTCCAATAAAGGCAGCTTGCCAAAAGTTTAGCTTAAAATGTCGGATGTGCTTCAAATGAAGTAAAATTTATTCTCAATTGGATATGAGGTCACTTGTCTTTAGCAATTTAGATGTGTGGTGCAATGTGTCTATTTAATCTCTATTTTTCTAATTTCTGGTGCTAGTATCGCTTTGTGTAAACTTGACCTTGTTGGTCAATTCGTTATGAAAGTGGATGAAACTTTCCATATAATGTTATTTTAAGTGTTCTTCAACATTCTGGGTTCAACATTCAACATTCAACAGTCCCACAATTTTAGGTAAAAATAGAAGAAATATTCAGTTTTTGGCATTATACTCTCAGTAGGTAGTCCATACCCCCGATTGGTTGTTGTAGCTGGAAAGAAGGCGCAAAAACGAGCATTATCCGACATAACTTTTGCAGCCGTGCATCACAATTTTAGTTCACCTAGTGCGCGAGCGAAAAGTTGTTGCTTCACGTTCCATCTGAGCTATGAATCTTTGCAGACCTCCAGTAGCGCCTAACCTTGCTTTCACTTCGTTCCTTGCCTAGCCGTGATGATGACTCCCCTTTCATTCCATCACTCTTTCAAGTCTCCTTGAGCTATACGTTTGAGTGATCATTTACCTTTTATCCAGCATCTCCTTCAACTTAAGTCCAAGTGAATGGATCGTCTGCAAATGCTTTTTGTTATGCTTGTTCAGCTGACTGTCTATGCACCTCTTAACTTAGGGCCTTTTCAAGAAAGGGTAGAGTAGAGTTAAAATTAACTCGATCCTTTTCATGAAAGAGTTAAACGAGGGAAACGCAAGCTTGAGTGGAGTTAAAAAGAGTTAAAACAGCTGATTTTAACTCAACTCTACTCTACTCTACCCTATCTTGAAAAGGCCCCTAGACGTCTTTGTATTGCACTGGATCTGTATATCGTTTCGACGTCACTTACTAGATAGACTCTAACTTTGCTGTCTAGTAGCATCCGATTTGTTGCTCACTAAATCCACTTAGGTTCTAATTAACTTCAACCTTGCCAGCTTTAATGAGAAGACCAAATGCCAGCTAACATCGTGACCAAATGTTAACCCTATCGAAAGGTAAGCCTCTCTAAAATAGGTAAACCTAAACCCTCTCTAAACTGTAGCAGCTATATATTTTCGATTTGTTTGCACAGTTACGAATTTTGAATATATATACCTGGGATTTGGGAGCATACATTAACACCGGGTCGGGTCCTGGAGGGGCTTGTCCCCAGAAAATTTTGAGGGAGCTATGTGCCTTGAACAAAAATTTTCAGGGGGACTTGTACCTAAAGAATAAATTTGTAAAATTTTTCGAAAAATTAACGCTAATTTTATTAAAATTAGCAATTTTTTATCTAAATTTGCAAGAAATCTTCAATTTTTTGAAAAAAATTCAAAATTTTGCCCGATTTTCCTGAAAACTTAAACATTTTTGCTTTTTTGAAATTTTAGTGTAAAAACTAATTTTTCCGGCTATTTTTGCCTACCCCTGAGCGGCGGCAGTGCTTGTACCTTGCTCGTGTTTGGGGGGGGCTTGGACCCCCCAGACCCCCCCGTGTTCACCTATGGCTGGGAAGGTTGGATACCAGGAAAATCCGGATTTTCCCTTCGGTGCTGGACCACAGAGAAGCATGGCACAGCGGCCACTTGTAGAACCCTGGGAGTCGGGAAGCCTTGAATACGGTATCGACCAGGACTGACGGGGAAGTTAACCTCCGATTGCGTTCAACCGAGCTTTACCACTACACTGTCCAGTCATCCTGACGATAACCCAATAATGCGATGTTGAAGGTCTCTATATATCGCAAATACTGTATAATATGTGATCACAGTTTTCTACACACATGTTTTTGTCAGGCTAGCGCAATCTTCAATCTTCATAAAGGACTAACATTTTTTGAATCGGTGTAGCTTTTGTGTTGTTTTCGGTCTATGGAATTCAATTACAGCCAGAGAAATCTTAAAATCTGAGTTTGAATACGGTTCTATTATGATGAAAAGTTTTCAAATTTTTCTTACCTGATGGTGAAAGAAAAAAGATGAAGAAATCCTGAAAGCGCGAAAGAAAGTTGAACCTCTCCTTCAGTCAAGATCCTAGATTTTTTCCATTTTACGAATGTTATTTAGCCAGTCTTCTAATTATTCCGGTTGGATTCTGTGAAATCTCACCTTATTAGGCCATCCACCCACCCACATGGTTACAAGACTGTGAATTGATGGGAAATTCCGATTGTCTCTTGTTTTCTGGACGCCTCAAAACAATATATGAGTTATCCGAAGAATAAGATCTAGATTAAGCCATTGCCAACATTCAAGTTCTACATTATCCTGTTTTCGTTCGTTTGTTATCAGCTTAACCCTGAATTGTTTTCACAAAATGAGGTCGATTAGCTGCAGCAGGTCAGTCACAAGGACTAATAACATTTTGTACATAAAAGTTGATGGATTTTGACCTTTTAGCAGTCACATTATCCGCTAATTAGTGCAAAGTTGTTAAAGGAGATACCTTAAAGCTTACTTTTGAGATGAATCGAGAAAGGAAATGAAATAGAGGAAAACTGAGCAGAAGCCCTCCTATTGAGACAACAAATTACCTGACGCCCGCTGAGAAGAAAAGCTCTGTCCTAACTCTTACTTAAAGCTCAGAGCATTTCATCAAACTAATAGACAGTTGAATTACAGACTGCCTGGCTGGCCTTAGGAGTTACCCTTTTTGAGAGCTGAGTGTACTTTCTTAGGGAAGAAAATTATGCCGTCATAGAAGTGCGAGACTCTTCCCTTCGGTACACACTAAATAGGTGGTTGTGTCTGAACACAATACTTTTAATTTCATTCATATCTTATCCGGTGGGGCCCAGAAAAACGATATAATATATCCGATTTCTCCGGTTTCCGTCCTTCAAAACTTCACCGGCTGCACAAGTTTGGTACACAAACACACCTGTATGAAAAATATTTTCACTTTCAACACTGGCATGAACCTGAAACTTGTATCAACCACTTCGAGCAATCACAAAGATTACGTAATTTATATAACAGGTGTGACGCGTCAGGTCCCGGATCAAATCCCGGAAGACCTCTTATCCTCTTAGTGGCATCACGTCTGAGGACGCCCACAGGAATTCGGGTGTCGTGCTCTTCCCCCCCAAGCCATAACTTTGGACTTTTTTGACCAATAACTTTGAAATTTTGTATGGATGCATACGGGCTTATGAATTCAAAAATTAAATCATTTTAACGTTTTTAAATTTTGTTAGGTAAGGGGGGACAAAAGGGAACCGAAAATCTTTTTTAAAAAATTGTCCTGAAAACTTGCATAGGGGGGTTTTCAGGGTAGTGTGTACGAATCGGAAATCCATTTCTTGATTCAGCTTTTCGTTTGCTCGGTACAAGCTTACAACGTTAGCTTATACTTATACTGAGCTATACTGAGTATATAGCTTATACTGAGTTAACGAAAAGCTGAATCGAAAAACGGATTTCAGATTCGTGCTCAGCGCCCCTGAAAACTTCCCTATTTAAGTTGTCAGCAAAATTTTTTCAAACAATTTTTCGGTTCCTCTTGGTCCCCCCTTGCCGAACAAAAATTTAATATTTTTAATTTTTGAATTCATAAGCCTTCAGTATACACCCATACAAAATTTCAAAGTTATTTGTCAAAAACATTCAGAAGTTATGCCTGGGGGAGCGCAAGAGCCAGGAATTCATGGGTGAAACGTCGCGACCCAACATTTAACAGCTCCCGTGACAAGAGAAAGCCAATTATTCTAACTAACATTGGACAAAAGATTAGGTCTACAGACGCATTGTCAACCATTAATTCATCACTAACTGTGCAACGGTCTCATTTGGAATCAGGAGTTAGTGCTAAAATGCGCTCCTGCTGCATCCAGCATTTATGTGTACAAATTGCACACTCTACAGTAACCATTACAGGCTTTACTTCGGCGCAAACAACGTCTTCATCAACTGATTTCTGATGCACACATTCATAAGAAGAGTGTTTTTGTAAGTCACTAATCCTACGCAACTCAAAACTTTCTATTCAAAATATTCACAAAGATGGCACAGCAAGAAAGACGTAACGTATGAATACCCTTTTTTCTAGGAAATTACCCTATAGAAAAGTCGCAGCAGGTCTGCACTGTCAGACGAGATTATGAAACTTCCCAATGAATGCAGCTTCAGTACGATAAAATAGCAGTTCTCAGAAAGACTTGTTTGTTCGATTTGTCTTCTGTACAGGTTTACTCGTAACTGCCTACAGTTTTTAGTGTGTTATTCTACACCCATTTTTAGATGTTTACAATGCAATCTACAGTTTAACAAGGGTAGGAACTACAGATAAGTTTGATTGATTTCATCTATGACCCCACGAAATTTACATATGACCAAATGCAGAATGCGATAACGCTTAGGTACTGAAATGAATGATCAGCGAGATCAAACCAGTTACATAGTTGATGGTCTGCATACCTGAACGGCAGGTCAAATTTCACTGACCCTTGTGAAAGCGAATTTGGGTACCCCTTGTGAGAGCAATTTTTCTTAAGCGTACTTTTGAAAGCGATTTTTAAGCTTTTTTAACGGTTTTTAACGAAAAACAGCGATTTTTAGCTAAAACATCGTTTTTCGGACGTTTTTTAGCGAAAAATAGTAACTTTTAATGAAAAATTCCGGCGTAGCCGGAAAATTTTGCGAAATTTTAGTCGTAAAACCTATTTTTTTGGGCAATTTTCTTACCCCTTGTGGCCAATTTTCTTACCCCTTGTGAGAGCAATTTCGAGACCCCTTGTGGGCGACTTCGCGGAGGGGGGGGGAAATTTCCCCCCCTTTCCCCCCCCTTGTCCACCTGTGATGGTCTGTTAGAATTGAAAAATAACTGCCACATTGAAAACATACGAATGCTACATTGAGAACGGCTAATCACCGAGTCAGTATATATTTTGAGTTTAGTATATACTTTAAATTCAAATATATTTGAATTTGGGCCCATGTCAAGATAAAAGTCACTTTTTGATGCGTTCTGATCTTCCACTTGATTTTCTTGAAGCTTTTATTTTCATGGGGGTTCTTGGGGTTCTGGGGGTTCTTAATTTTTTGTAGAGATTTGATCTATAACTATGTTTAGTTTCATTTTTTGATGGGGGTTCTCGGGGTTCTTGGGGGTTCTTAACTTTTCGAAGAGATTTGATCCGTGACTACATATATTTAGTTTCAAATTTTTGATGGGGGTTCTTGGGGTTCTGGGGGTTCTGAAATTTTTTCAGGAGATTTGATCCTCTACTGACTAGTTTTAAGTGTTTGCTAGACGTTCTGAGGGTTCTGGAGTCTGGGTGTACCGAAAAGTGTGCGCGTTGTCTGGGCTTAAGTTAAGGACCAACTTGTTGTTCTTGTCGTCAGCTTTCGCTTGATACCCATATTGTGGATATTGGATGTTTCATCACAGAATTTTCAGTCTAAGTTTATGAGAAAAGCCAGGAGGACCCCCCCCCCAAGTACACCCCGGTTATATGCTACAAATTTGATGATTGAGATACATATATATACATATTATAAACATATCATGTCTGCTGAAGTACCTGCTGAAGGAAAGGATCCGCAACGTATATAGTCAGTCACGTACAAATCAAAGTCCTGGATGCAAACGCATGAAAAAAATCTGAGAACCTCTTTTTTCTGATAGGGGTTCTGGGGTTTAACTTTTATCTTAACATGGGCCTGAATTTGTAATCTC
>JASAND010017532.1:0-13885 GCA_030248195.1 Trissonchulus latispiculum | reverse complement strand
AAATTTCTGTGGGAATTTGTGTTGCAAATGATTATTTTTAATAATCGCAAACTTACATTTTAGCGTTACAATTTACAATTTAAATTTTTAAATGTTTTTTTGTTAAATTTTCAAATTTAAATTTTGATGTTTTTACTGTTTTAGAGCCAGTCGTAGAACCGCCAATCACCAAAGAATGTCGACGCGATTCGGTGAAAGTTTCCGTGCGAACCCGGAAAAACCGGCCGACGGTCGACTTTATGCCATGGGTCATTTCAATCAGCCCGGCTGTTACGCTAGAGGGCGCTCCACCGATAATAGCATCGAACTGACCATCTCAAACGGACAATGCGGGTTCAAATTCGCTAAAACCGTACGTCCACTTTTAGAATAGTTTGCGGTCTTTTTTGTAGTTAGATTTAACCTAGGTCTTGGAAAAATAGACAGTTCCCACTTTCGATTTCCAATTTCACAATTTCACACAGCCTCAACAAGTTACACCAAAAGGAAATTTTCGGAAAACCGGTGTCACTTGCACAGTGTTTAATTATAGCAGTAGCAAATCTATTTAAATATATATTCAAGACTGTTGATTGGGATGTTAACACATTCTAGGATCGCGGAATCAACATCAAGGGAGGTCTCATGCTGCAGTTTCACGACAAGGCGATGACCGAAGCGGACGAGTTTATTCCAGTCGACTGTTTCTATCTGGACACCTCCATTCAGGAACAAGTTGGCTTTATCACAAGGTACTGGGCGCTTTGGTCTCGCTTTAGCCTTGTGGTCTATGACAGAGCTGGAGTTGATGGGGGAACCTGTGAATACCCGTAGGTCGGGTGGGGTGCGTGTCAAAACCTATGGACCCGCAGGTCAAAAGTGGGTCAGACAAGATTCAAAAAATAGATTGATGTTAAATTTCAAACTCCTGAAAGATTTTCGCCTTTGTAAGATGATTTTTTATCTATTACTTTCAATTTCATTTATTTTTGTGACCAAAATTACAAAAATTTTGCATTTGGTGAATTGTCTTGCTTGCCATCCAACTGCAGTCATACACCACGGGCTTAAACAGCTCAAAATCCTCATTATTTTATTCTTGACCAAGAGTGGATCATGTGGGTAAATTCCTGCGGACGCGGGTATGTGTCAAGTGGGTAGGATCAAGGAGGATCAACAAATTTTGACCCACTTCCAGCTCTGATGATCTGTCTTGCTAATTTTCAGCCGAATAGACGGGAGTTCAAATTGCAGCACATACGTAATTCTGAAACCGATTTCCCGTTAATTAATCACCTAAATTAATACAAATTAATCCTTAATTAAATAGAGAATTTGGAGATCAGATCAATCTCGTTACACCAATTTTTTCATCCAAGCGAGCTCTTCTGCAAAATAATATTTGATTCTGCTCTCGACGCAATTGGTTCAACAGATTGTGACTGTAGCACAAACTGTACTTTGACAGCACATAGCACAAAGCAGAAAGCTTAAAGCACAATAGGGTCAGACCCAATGAGCTTTCATGCCTAATTTGCATATTTATCCTGTTTCAGGGAAGCGCCAAAGTCCTGTCGCTATACTCTGAGAAAATTCTCGCCCGACGGTTGCGTGGCTTTGGATGCTGACATCGGTGAAAAGCTTTATCATGTCTGGGAATGTGACTCAGGTATATGACATAAATGTGGTGTAAGATTTTACTGAAAACATTCTGTCAAACAACCAATTATATTAAATAGAGGTGATTGAGTTAATTATTATTTATATATTACAAATTATTAATTACAACTTTTCTGAAAAGTTAGCGCAAGAAAACCACCAATCAGGCCGCTGATCAGAAACGTACAGCTTTATTTCCAGAGAAAACGCTAACTAACAACTAAAGGATAGAATCCTGTATATTTCTATAGTTCTTAAGTCATAAGCAACCCTGCATTTTCTTGATTGCTAATTCTTAACACAAATGCGTTGAAAAACTCAAATTTCGTAGTAAAGCGAAACATCCAGGTCTTAAATTGAGGAAAATTCTATTAACTTCTAAATTGTCTGTTAATGGTATTAATATAATATTAAAATAATTACCGTTAACATTAATGTTGTATTGTTGTACTAAGTTACAGTATTTTAATGGTATTTCAGATTCCCACAATATGGGCTTCATGTTCACAGTTGTACGGCGGAAGATACAAACGGCAATAGAATGGTTCACTCTGACCAAAAGGGGTAATGGATAACATGATACCTGTCGCTTTTTAACCAAATTTCGTCAGGTTTTGTTGAATTCATGAAATAATTTCTCTCGAAATTTTTAGTCAGGTTGATTTTCAGAAATTAAGTTTTAATTTAACTCACTGATTAAGTTTTAATTTAACTAAACTTAAATTATGTTTTTAAATTTTTTATAGATGCCCAGTTGATGATGAGCTTTTCGGAATTCCGGAATCACGGAAACTGACGGTGGGATCGGAGCTGCAGTATCCGGTTTTCGGGTTTCCGGATTCGAAATATATCCGGTTCCAGTGCAGCGTCACTCCTTGCGATCGTCTTTATGGCGACTGTGACGGTCTTTTGGTGAGCCTTTATTTTTATTTTATTTAATTTAAATTTAAACGAGCCTTTATTTTTATTTTATTTAATTTAAATTTATATAAATCTAATTATGAAAGTTTCAAGTTTCAGAGTTTCAAAATTTACAATACGAAAGATTTTCGTAATACTAGAATTTTCCGGTAATCGCTTTCACAGCTATGAAATCAGGCAATAATGGCATATGTTAAAGAGCACACAACGGCTTGGCCATAATCCCAACCAAATCCACCCTCTCTACACAATTTTCATATTATTTCCCAAGTAGCTATCATTTACGAAAGTTCAAGGATAGGTGGTGGTACGATGTCGGACTAAATCGCAAGGTCGACGGTTCGCTACATCCTCCACAAAACAAACCTTCCCCCCCCCCCACCCCCAAAATACCCACCCATCCCCCATCCATCTCATTGGTTATTTCAGGTACTATATTTTTAGTACAAACAAAGTTAATTACAAATACTTCACAATGAAATTTAAAAAAAGAGAAAACGGACTTCTTTCTACATATGTGGTGACTTCACTTGTGCGTAACTTTCGCTAAACTTAACCGATTTAATAGTTCAAATTTGGTATGAATGCATTTGAATACATTTCTGGCCGACCTGCAGCAATACTTTTAAATTTTAAAAATGGGAACCAAGGGGAACAAACATTTTTTTCGACGAAAAGTTGTATATAGGGGTTTCCTGGATCGCTAAACACGAATCTGAAAACCGTTTTTCGAGTCATCGTTTTGTTAGCTAGATATAAGCTTGAACATTACGCTTACAACTTTAGCTTATATACCACCTGTATTTCTATATGTTTCAGAAATTTGTGCATATTTATTTAGTTGGTCTGTGCCATGGATAAAGTTTGTTTTGTAACCATTGTTGGACTTTCTTTATTGTTGACTCTTCGTAAATTCCTCACCTGTGTATTTGCAAGATTTTGATATCGACAATGAAGTAAGCTTCAAATTGCCTTATTACATACAAGCACGTCCAGCCAAAGCCTAAAATCACCCAATTTTTTGGTTAAAAATGGCAAAAAGCTGCACTTTCCCAAACCGGATTCATTGTCAGAAATAAGGCAGAATTAGATTTACTTGCCTGGAGACTAGAGATAAGCATTTCGGCCCGTCGGCTCAGGCCGGGCCGGGCCGACCTCCATTGGTTAGCGGACCGGGCCATTCCGGGCCGAAAAATGTTTTAACTGCGGGCGGAGCGGGCCGAAACGGACCGGATCAACTCTAGAAAATATTGCAAAATCACTGAAATTAGCTTCACATTTACTGATTCTGACTTTTTTTGGCAAAATTTAAACATTTCGTATGTCGCATAATTTAGCCTCTACATTTTGCATTGAAGCCTTTGAAATAATATTGTTAGTTAAATTTTGAAATTTATCTTTTGGCGGCGGGCCGGGCCGAATTTTGGGACGGGCCGGGCCGGGCCGAAGTTTGGAACGGCCGGGCCGGGCCGGGCCGAAAAATTTTGCCAGCGGGCCGGGCCGAGCAAGATTTTGGAGCGGGCCGGGCCGGACCGGGCCGAAATAATCCGGCCCGTTGGAGACCTTGCCTTTTGAACTTTTTAAAACTACCTCTCAACAAGACTTGAGTAATTTCTTTGTGGAGTCAATAAAAATTGCTCATTTTACAAATGGTAGCCAAACATTAACAAAAACATTTAAGCAGTTAAAGGAAAGAGCATTTTAAGGAAAAAAGTGTGCATTAATTGCTGAGATAAGAGAAGCATTAGAGTTTCTTTTCTTCGGAGATGTTGTTTCAGAGTTTCAGGATATCAGTGCCTTACTTTTACTTAATTACTAATTAATTAAATATTAAATTTAATTTTGCATTTATTTTTTATTTATTCAGGTGCCTAACACAGACTGGTATCCCGTGCTCGGCGTATCAGTGAACAAACGAACAGCTGAGATAGTGAACGGAATCATGAATATGCACAATCTAGATCATTTGGCTAAAGTTGGAAGGCGGCGTTAGAAATTTTATTTGTTTTCATTGGTGAATAAATTCCATGTTTTTGTTTTTTATGTAGGCTGAATTTTTAAGCAGTTTAGGCTTACGTTCTTTAAAGCATTTGATTGATGCAGGAGGGCTCCTGCCACATCATCCCAGTCGGTATTCCCGTTAGGGGTAGTGCCAGCTTGGAACGAATACTGTTTTGAGGGGAAGGACAATGCTAACACTGAATAATTACCTAAGCAAAGTGTTATACAATCCTACCCATACGTCTATTGCGTCCAACGTAATGGAGGTGCTGTGTCCTGCTTCAGCTGATGTGTACACCAGCCCCTGACTTTGTTGGTAATTTCCGAGAGGGGCTTACAGTCAGAAATAAGGTGCCAGTTATTATTCTATACTTTACATAACCCTTCACATGCAGCACAGGTTGGACGGACACTGAAGTGCAAAACAACACCACTAAGGCTCAGCTAAGCTTGAAATTGTTACAAAGCAATTCTACTAAAATAATTTCACTAGTGAACCGGCAAATAACCAACATGTCTCGAAGCTATATCAACTTTTTGGTGAGATTGGGGATAGGATCTGCAAAATTTAGATCAAAATAAAAAAGTGAGAACCTGTACATATTCTAAACTTTTGAAATTTTCCGAGCCCACTTCAACACCTCTCAACACTTCGGACTAGAAAAACCTGTGTAAGTTGTTCTTGTTTATTGAGTACAAAATAGTTACACAAAACCATTTCAACCAATGAAAATGGGATATATATTACAAATAATCGAAAACAATGATCTATAAATACAAATATACAGACGCACTAAAATCGAAAACAAGAGTTGGAAAATTTCATAAAATTATTAAAAGTAAATATTTTTGTTTTCGATATGGTCAAAAGAATTGTCAACGATATGGTGACTTGTCACTATTATGCATTTACGACAAACACATACATACAAGCATACCAGTATATTTGTTGTCAAACAATCCACAATTATAATATTTCTGTCAGAAATTTTCTGTATATCCCACTTCAGTACATTATTCGTTATATTTTATGACCAATAACTTTAAAATTTTGCATTGGGCATACTGGACAAAAATTTAAAAATTTTAATCTGGGACCATAATCAGGGAAGTCCGCCCTAAGAATATGCGCACAGATTATTGGCAGAGACTGAGCCAATAATATTTCTAAGCATATATTATTTCTATTAAAAACCATGACTTGCTTGTTCGGATGCTGCAAACGATTTTGCCATAACTTCTTGCTCATTTTTGCTCTGAAAAGTTTCGATAAAATCCACCAAAACCGCCATTTTTCATATTTTTTGACAAAAAAGCTTTATAGCAAGTTAAGCAAGTAAACTGTTGAATTTGTCCAATTTTTCCTGGATAGGACATCCATGATTTATTTATTGTCCCAAATTTTGCTGAAAACTTGCACATTAGGAAAGATGATGTCGTAAGCTTAAGCTTATGCTGAGCAAAGGAAAAACTGAATTTAAAACGGTTTTTGGCATCGTGCTCAGCGCCTCAGAAAACTGACATCTGCAAGCTTTCAGCAAACTAGGGGGCCAAAATGTTTTTGTCCACTTAACTTAATTTAGAGTTCCTATTATATTCGTATTATATTTTAAATTTTTTAATTCATCAGCGTCCAGTATGCCCCAAAAGTTTAGCAAAATTAAAAGTACCGGCTGAAAGGGAAAAACGCAAAATCCAATTATTCAGCGGTCACAAAAGTATCAGCTATCAAATCAAAAGTATCAATTTGATCGCTTGAATGAATGTCTCAGGAAGGCTCAGTTTGAATAAACTCAGGCTTATTAAATTAGGACTTTAAGACAAAGATTACATACACATACTTTGGAAACAAATTACATAATTATAAAACTCTTCAATTCAATGCCAATTAACTTATCCTTTTTAATTTTTTGTTTTAATTTATCGGGCAATGTATGTGGCTCCACTGCGCTCAAAAATCGTAAAACAAAGTTTAAAGTAACCTGACCCTGTTACTGCAGTTTTTATTTGCAATCCGACCAATACCGTTGTAAAGTTGCCGTTAACTCACAAAGTACCACTTCCTTTAGAATATCTGTTATAAAACATTATCTGTCCTATTTTCAACCCAGGTTATATTTCGTGGTGTCCGTTCAAAACGTCTAACGTTCATAACGTCTACCGACGAAACGTCTACTAACAAAACGTTTAATTTTTCTAAAGTTGTGTAACACGTTCAAAACGTCTAAAATCATTTTTCAAGAAAGTATTTCGTTGATTATACTCCCATTATATACAGTACATCTACAAGCATAGTGTATAAAGCTCATATAAGGATAGTGTTAAGTAGTAAAGGCTGTACAGTAATGGAATGGCTTATTTTGAATGGCTGCGATCACTTCGTTGGACTCGGTGAGGCTGATCCATCGAGTCTGGACCTGGAAAGATTTCAGATTCCCTGAAGTTCTGGAAAAGCTGCTGCTCTTTGAGAAGGAGTCACTCCGACTGCTCCCACAATTTGGAGGCTGAAATAAGAAAGAAGAATTGAAAATTTTATATTATTATTATTATTATTAATTTATACACATACATACAGGATAAATGTATCAAAGGCCGTGGATTGTAATCATACCAGGAGCATGAATTTTTTGATTACAGTTGGTGGTTGACAACTTTACTTCGTTCACTTCAACTATAGGGGAAAGAAATTCAGTCTCGACAAAGTTTGAACTATGTAGAAGAGGATGTAGGCGCAAAGTTTGCGTGACTTTTGAACTGGATTATGGCCAAGGTTGTGTGCTCTTTAACATATGCCATTATTGCCTGATTTCATAGCTGTGAAAGCGATTACCGGAAAATTCTAGTATTACGAAAATCTTTCGTATTGTAAATTTTGAAACTCTGAAACTTGAAACTTTCATAATTAGATTTATATAAATTTAAATTAAATAAAATAAAAATAAAGGCTCGTTTAAATTTAAATTAAATAAAATAAAAATAAAGGCTCACCAAAAGACCGTCACAGTCGCCATAAAGACGATCGCAAGGAGTGACGCTGCACTGGAACCGGATATATTTCGAATCCGGAAACCCGAAAACCGGATACTGCAGCTCCGATCCCACCGTCAGTTTCCGTGATTCCGGAATTCCGAAAAGCTCATCATCAACTGGGCATCTATAAAAAATTTAAAAACATAATTTAAGTTTAGTTAAATTAAAACTTAATCAGTGAGTTAAATTAAAACTTAATTTCTGAAAATCAACCTGACTAAAAATTTCGGAGAGAAATTATTTCATGAATTCAACAAAACCTGACGAAATTTGGTTAAAAAGCGACAGGTATCATGTTATCATTACCCCTTTTGGTCAGACAGAACCATTCTATTGCCGTTTGTATCTTCCGCCGTACAACTGTGAACATGAAGCCCATATTGTGGGGAATCTGAAATACCATTAAAATACTGTAACTTAGTACAACAATACAACATTAATGTTAATGGTAATTATTTTAATATTATATTAATACCATTAACAGACAATTTAGAAGTTAATAGAATTTTCCTCAATTTAAGACCTGGATGTTTCGCTTTACTACGAAATTTGAGTTTTTCAACGCATTTGTGTTAAGAATTAGCAATCAAGAAAATGCAGGGTTGCTTATGACTTAAGAACTATGAAATATACAGGATTCTATCCTTTAGTTGTTAGTTAGCGTTTTCTCTGGAAATAAAGCTGTACGTTTCTGATCAGCGGCCTGATTGGTGTTTTCTTGCGCTAACTTTTCAGAAAAGTTGTAATTAATAATTTGTAATATATAAATAATAATTAACTCAATCACCTCTATTTAATATAATTGGTTGTTTGACAGAATGTTTTCAGTAAAATCTTACACCACATTTATGTCATATACCTGAGTCACATTCCCAGACATGATAAAGCTTTTCACCGATGTCAGCATCCAAAGCCACGCAACCGTCGGGCGAGAATTTTCTCAGAGTATAGCGACAGGACTTTGGCGCTTCCCTGAAACAGGATAAATATGCAAATTAGGCATGAAAGCTCATTGGGTCTGACCCTATTGTGCTTTAAGCTTTCTGCTTTGTGCTATGTGCTGTCAAAGTACAGTTTGTGCTACAGTCACAATCTGTTGAACCAATTGCGTCGAGAGCAGAATCAAATATTATTTTGCAGAAGAGCTCGCTTGGATGAAAAAATTGGTGTAACGAGATTGATCTGATCTCCAAATTCTCTATTTAATTAAGGATTAATTTGTATTAATTTAGGTGATTAATTAACGGGAAATCGGTTTCAGAATTACGTATGTGCTGCAATTTGAACTCCCGTCTATTCGGCTGAAAATTAGCAAGACAGATCAGAGCTGGAAGTGGGTCAAAATTTGTTGATCCTCCTTGATCCTACCCACTTGACACATACCCGCGTCCGCAGGAATTTACCCACATGATCCACTCTTGGTCAAGAATAAAATAATGAGGATTTTGAGCTGTTTAAGCCCGTGGTGTATGACTGCAGTTGGATGGCAAGCAAGACAATTCACCAAATGCAAAATTTTTTGTAATTTTGGTCACAAAAATAAATGAAATTGAAAGTAATAGATAAAAAATCATCTTACAAAGGCGAAAATCTTTCAGGAGTTTGAAATTTAACATCAATCTATTTTTTGAATCTTGTCTGACCCACTTTTGACCTGCGGGTCCATAGGTTTTGACACGCACCCCACCCGACCTACGGGTATTCACAGGTGCCCCCATCAACTTCCAGCTCTGTCATAGACCACAAGGCTAAAGCGAGACCAAAGCGCCCAGTACCTTGTGATAAAGCCAACTTGTTCCTGAATGGAGGTGTCCAGATAGAAGCAGTCGATTGGAATAAATTCGTCGGCTTCGGTCATCGCCTTGTCGTGAAACTGCAGCATTAGACCTCCCTTGATGTTGATTCCGCGATCCTAGAATGTGTTAACATCCCAATCAACAGTCTTGAATATATATTTAAATAGATTTGCTACTGCTATAATTAAACACTGTGCAAGTGACACCGGTTTTCCGAAAATTTCCTTTTGGTGTAACTTGTTGAGGCTGTGTGAAATTGTGAAATTGAAATCGAAAGTGGGAACTGTCTATTTTTCCAAGACCTAGGTTAAATCTAACTACAAAAAAGACCGCAAACTATTCTAAAAGTGGACGTACGGTTTTAGCGAATTTGAACCCGCATTGTCCGTTTGAGATGGTCAGTTCGATGCTATTATCGGTGGAGCGCCCTCTAGCGTAACAGCCGGGCTGATTGAAATGACCCATGGCATAAAGTCGACCGTCGGCCGGTTTTCGGGTTCGCACGGAAACTTTCACCGAATCGCGTCGACATTCTTTGGTGATTGGCGGTTCTACGACCGGCTCTAAAACAGTAAAAATATCAAAATTTAAATTTAAAATTTAAACAAAAACATTTAAAAATTTAAATTGTAAATTGTAACGCTAAAATGTAAGTTTGCGATTATTAAAAAATCATTTGCAACACAAATTCCCACAGAAATTTCAGCAGTTTTCATATTTTACCGAAGTTTTCTTTTCCTTCCACCGGAATTCCGGGGCAATGATAGCTGACATGATTTCGAAGGATTTCCACAAAATCTGATTCATTTGATTTGTCAAAAACACGGCTCCAATCGCCATTGGTGATTTCACTAAGCTCGTTGAGATCTGCGTTGTTATCCCCACCGTAGGAAACAGCGTAGATTTTGTTGGTATACTAAAACAAGTATATATATTGCATATTAAGAAAACAAAAGTATCTATTGGAAGTAAGATGAGCACAGGAAAAAATGCATGTTACATACGGAAGCGTTGACGCGCATTGACGTGTCGTGTCACCCTTTGCGTTCACTAATAGTTAATACGACGTCACCTTAAGCTGCAAGACTTTTATTCTTCATTGCATTGCGTAACGGTGCTCCTACATACCAAAATCCACGCGAGGCGTACGTAGGGTAAATTTCATCCAGGTCCAATTAATAATTTTTGTTACCCTGTGGAGGTTGGCAGCTGAACCGTTGATGGGATTCTGGGAGTGACCATCGGTCAGAACCACGATCATCAGCGGAACGCCAGAACGTCGCCCTGAAATATGCAAATTAGGATGAAATAGCAGCGCACACTTATCTGTGTGATATTTTCGCTGAAGCTTAATTAAAGCTTAATTAAGGCTCAATAAAACCGGTTCTTAATCACGCATTTAACGAATTAATGTTTAATAAAGTTAATAAATAGCTCAAATGTTTAATGTTAAAAGTTCCATAGCTGTGTCATTTTTAAGTCAGGACAGGAGTAGATACATGCTACACATTAATTCTATAATGCATAAGTGTTATTCTTGTATCAAAGGTGCAAAGTCTGGCAATCTTTTAGCTTTAACGTTAGCTGTTTTACCATGGCCAGTTTGTAGTAGTTGTCCAGCCATTTCTAGAGCACTATTTGTTCGGGTGGTCCCGGAGATGTAATTCATGCCTCTAAAGGTACCCAGAACCTCATCATTTGTGCCATAGTCGCCGAACCAAAATTCAAGCCTTAAATGAAATTGATGAATATTTTAGCAGGAAAACTAAAATTTAATTCTAAATTCAATTTAAAAATATTTGTTGTAATTATTAACTTGTAATAATAAATATGCATTTGTACTTAGCAAAATTAAATTAGGACTTTTTAAGATTTGTTTCACCATCTGTAATGCAATCACAACTAAGCACACATTTTTGAGAATTTGTCAATTTGATCATACACCTGTTTGAATATGAATGTGCGAATATAGTTAAATAAAAGTTAAGTAAAACTTTTTATCAAATCCGAAAATCCTATATGAAGCGAAGTTTTTCATTACATTTCAAAAACACGCGTCTTTCATTAATAGTCTTTCTTTGCTTGCTAGTAGGGCGCTTGTCACACTCTTATCAATTATGTACTCTTGCTATCACAGAAGCTCAATCTCATACTTCGGCTCTTTGGCAAACTGAATCGCTGCCACTTGAACCGCCTTTGGATGAACATTGAACAAATCTGTCCAATCGATCGCTCGCTGCTTCTCAGTGGTAAATGTCTGCCGTACTGAGCCTGAACTGTCAATGATGTACAACAAATCCAAAGGCTTGTCACTGCCAGGAACGCAGACTGAAAAAGAATTAAACATGAAATGAAATAAGTTAATTTGTGCTCCTTCAAACTCCAAAAATTTACAAGGAAACGAAATTGGAATAAGTTAATCTACTAGTTAACTTGAATTCTATAAAAGGCTGCTATATATATTGTAAATTAGAAATTCTGTAACATTTTGAAACCTTTCTTTAAATTTGTTTTTACATTGCTGTTTTTTGGTGAAGGGTGCAAGAATGTGAAAATCTCGTGATTTCTTTGCTACGTAGTAGAAAGATATTAATTAAGGATTGTCAAAATGTTTCTACAAAAAATGCTCAAGGATGTTGTTGTTGTTTTTCAAACATTTGTGTAAAATCATGTGACATATAGTAAAATCAACATTTACAATACATTTTTGTAAAATCAGTAAACACCCAAAAACAGGATTAGATGTTTAATCATTGTCGGTTTTTATGGCTTTAGACTAATTTTTCCGACATATGCTTGAGATAATTACGATTTGAATCATAATTTTTGGTCTGTTTTGAGCAACATCTATATCTAAGACAATGATTTGAAGTTATTGAAATTATCACCACGTTATGCAGTTGCAAATTATGTAAGTTGTTAACGCAAGCAATAGAATATTGGAACATGAAAAATGAAGATTTTCTATTTTCCCGAATTCCGCCTTCGACGGAACGGAAGAATCAGAAAACTGAATCCGGGTTTTTGTTGTTTACCTAGCAAAATCCCGATTCAAATTTTTCAGTTGTTGCAAGTTGAAAATAAAAAATTCATTGAAAATATTAATAAGAAAATTAAAACGAGTTATTCGAGGTTAAGGATTACCTTTAGGGATTGCCTCTAAAACGATTCTTTATGTCTTTCCTTTCTCATATTTCTCTCCGTTTAGCCTACCTGGAACTTCACCGCATTCTTCCCTGGGCTTGTAGCCGCCGAAAAACTGCAGCATGTCGGCGTACTTCTTGCGAACACTTTCCTGACTGGACTTGGAGAAGACCCGATCCGCCGTACCAACGATGTCCACCAGCTCTTCCAGGGCGACCCATTCCCCAGTGCCATAGGCGTACATATCTGAAACAAGTAAACAAAAACAAAAAAACATCTAAGAAATAAAAGCAATTAAAAATTTGTAAATGCTCAAAAACATTAAAATATAAAATACTGAGAATAACATTTAAGAGAAAATAAGAGCTCGTGTACAGATTTAGTTGTAAATTATAAGGACAACATTAGGTGAAACCTACCAACACCGTACTGTCGCAAAGCACGTCCTGCGGTTTCGTCTAAATTTCTGGGAGTGTCATAGGTTCTGCCATCGGACACCAGAAAAGCGATCGTTTGAACACCTCTTCTCCAGCCCTGCAAAATGCGAAAAACAACTTTATGACATAAATTAAGTTAAGCTAATTAATAATCTAAATTCGTAGTAATGAAGGATAATTTTTAAATTAATAAAGGCAAGATTTGGTAGGATACCACAATTTATTGTTTTCAAAAACAGAAAAATTTTCAGTATTTGTCCGGCCAGAATAGCAATTAGTTGGAGTGTAAATTGCCTTTTTATTCATTGCATTATTTCACGGTGAATTAAAAAAGATCAAATGTCGGTTTCCTTTTAGTCAATTTGAATACGTTGCGTAATCATCAGAAGATTAGGAAGAGACTGGAAATGAATTAGACAAATCTAATTAGTCCAATGCATAGTGCTAAACCAAGAGAGCAACCTTTGGGGGGTACCCAACAGCCAATCAGATTGCAGAGACCACCTCCCCGTTTGGGAGGGGTGGTGCGTAGAGCAGAGTAGTAGCTGATTTATGGCCAATGTGGGTTCCCGTTTGGGGGGGCCTTCACCAACAGCCAATAAGATTCAGCCAACCTTAGAGTGTTACGTTACTGTTATTCAAACCGCAATGCCAAGAAGAGGAGCCCTCTAGTGGCTACTCTTCTTCTTATATGTAGTGCGATTATGCACTCTTGTCTAAACTGATTTCTTAAGTACGCCAAATGTGGCCGAGTGGTAGAGTGACCAATTTCAGAACAGAAGCTGCAAGTGGTACGATGCTCGCCCTGACACTTTTCTTGCTTCTCTTAATTTAAATTTGCATTTTGTGCCAATTTCTTGAATTTCCACAAACTTCAAATTCAAAGATTCTCAAAGTTAACCTGGGGAAAAACAACAA
>JASAND010017531.1:0-19672 GCA_030248195.1 Trissonchulus latispiculum | reverse complement strand
TCCGTGCGGATCCCCCAAACACCGAACTTGATGAGATTTTGGTAGCCATCAAGAAGCTGAAACCAAACAAGGCTGCTCGATAAGATGACTTAAGCCCCGATTATGCAGCCGACGATACCGCTCAGTATATGGTGAAACTGTTTATAAAAAATTCATGCTGTTATATGCAGGGGAAATATTGGAAATGGCAAAAAGCAATAGTGGTTCCTGTATTCAAAGAAAAGGCTGGTGACAAACGCTGTGAGCGCTACCGGCGTATACCTGTCCTTCCTATTGCCGGAAAATCCCATCGCTAGTCATCCTGGCCCGCATCTGTCGCCAGCTGGACCAGCTAACCAGAGAGCAGCAGGCTGGATTCAGACAAGACAGGAGTACAAGTGAGCAAATAGTTGCTCTGTGTCAAATCCTGCACAGATGAAAAATGCACCAAGGGAAACCCGGGTCGCTTTTTTGGATTTTTAAAGCAACTTTCGACAGCGATGATCGGTATTGCCTCCGGACTCTTCTCCACAACTGCGGTATCGCTGAGATTGTGGTTGATATCATGTGACATGTACGATTCCTCAGTGTCGCGTGAGGATGATTGGGTCTTTTACATGGGAATTCAGGGTACCCATTGGCGTATTAAGACGAGGTGATACTGTCCCCACTCCTATTCTTACGCGCTGTTGATTGGGTAATGCAACAGGGGGTTGGAGAGGCCAGCGGCGTTCGTGGCTTAAAACACCCAGTTGGATGACCTCGATCACGCAGATGATGTAGTTCTGTTCTTCAAAACTGAAATCTGTTGTCTAAAGTAGTCGGTAGGGATCGAGTCACTGGACAGTAGGGACTATCTCTGATTGCGGTCAATTAGAAAATTAATGCATTCGTGCAACTCTCTACTCGGTACTGGAAACCTGCTAATTAATGGTGCTGCTCCGGATATGATACCCGATTCACATATCTCGGCAGAGTGGTGTCACGAGAAAGTAATATTTCAACTGAAATAGACGCTCGAATAACCAAGGCTGACTTACGCACCATATTAGGGATTAGGCGACGAGACGGTATCTGCAACGACGAACTGTACCGATGCAGTATGCAAAAGGACCCCAACTTCAGCCATTATCCGAATGTCCCGGCTTCGATGGCTTGGGCATCTGGCTAGAATAGAGACCTATCTCGGTTGGCGAGGATCCTTTTCTTCACCCTTGTCCCTGAGCACTGGAGGATGCTACCCCGTCGGCCGGCAGTATTCTGGCGGCAGGCAGTGGAGAGGGACTCCTGGGAACCCTGGGGCCCTACAGGCATGCATTTGTCTCGTGAGATGATGTGATCAATGATCTGGCCCGAGTCAGACGTCAGTCGCAAGAGGTGGCTGCGAATGCTGGTATGGTTCCCGACAACTTCCGATTGATGGTGCAGCGATGACGAAGGCATACGAGAAGAGGGAGTGGGGTGGGGCCCCCACCTTTTAGGTCCCCCCCCCCCCCGACTGCTTCCCCCCGCCCACTCGTTCCCGCCCCCACTTTTATGGGCTTCCCCACTCATCCTACAGGAACCAACATATTGCCAAATTTTGAGTATTGTTGGTCAAAATAGCCTTTGTTGTGCTAAATCTTAATTTTTGAGCACTTTTAAGCTTAGTTAGAGCAGTATAAGTGGAAAACAGGCTACTTATTACTGTATTTGTAACTTGTAACATTTTTAGCCCATTTTATCCCCACTTTTGCACCTCCCCGCTAGAGGGGGGGCGCTTCTCCCCCGCCTACTTTTGCGTAGAAAAATTCCCAGACTTACGGTGCTCGAAAGGGTGGCGAACCTGCACCAGCATTTGATAGATAGTGTCCAAGTGCCCAAAAATCGCAACTAACAAAGAAAAAAACATTATTGGAATAGTCTACCAAATGGAAATCAAGAAACCTGAATACTTTCCAGAAACATACTGTAGCTTCAAAAAATAAAAAAAAGAAATGAAATATCATAGACTAAAGCGTCTGTCCTAGTCGACGCACAAATGGTTTGATCGTTACGTCGACTATCTCACAGTCGGAACTGCCGAGTGGCTTCACCAATTCCATCATTCCTCCAAAGGGAGAGTTAAAAAGTCCAAAATGGTCAGTTGTTTTTAAGGTAAAAAAGATAAAGGTTTACCCCAGGAGATATCTCCGTCCTGCCACAAGACATGGGGTGCCGGTGCTCATCCCGGATTCTCAACCGTAGAGCCCGGGGTACCACCTCAACTGATGACTGCATCCGTGGAAGAGGAACGGCCACTTCTACTCAGACTCCTGTTACCTTCCCACCGTAGTGGTACCCATTACCGACCAGTTCGGGATGGACGACCTCGCCTGGCCAGGTCAGGAAAGCTTTGTGGTCTCCGGGGGTCGAACCACCGATCGTAAGATCGGAAGTTCTGACCAGCGCCTCTTAGGCACTGTTCAGCGCTGTTTTTAAGCAAACATTAAAAATTTGTCAAGGGCAACCAAGAAGTTTAATTAAATTCGTGGTCCAAAAATTGGTAGTGTTTGAAAAGGTAGAAGCTTCAGAAAGCTTTCAATCAAAGCTCCCAAACTCTGTGCAAGCTCTCATTGAAGGAGGGCATTGTATCCCAATCCCGCCAGAAAAACAGACTATTAATAAACCAGGCTATATATACACCTAAAAGCTTAAATTGGGAGTGAACTTAAAGTCAAATAGAGAATCTAAATTGCAAAAAACATACAAAACCGAAGCAAAATATACCTAGAATACCAGGTTTGCTTGTCCAAGATGTCCAGTGAGACGTATACGCTTTTTCGCCAACAAAAGGAATTCCTACGATTTTCTGGAAGCAAAGGAGTCGGTCTGTCATCTAAAACAACAAAAGAAAGTGTGCAATTTAGATCTTAATTCTCGAAAGCTACGTATTTTTGAGTAAGAAAGCAGCTGTGCTACTCACACTCGTACATCGCTTTGCAACTGTATGATAATTTAAATCACAAAAACTCTCAAGCTTATTGGATGATTTTATATTTACACTGAAATAAATGAAAACTGTTAATACGATTTGAACATGAACTATTAAAGGTGTATATTATTCCATTAGAACTTACCATCGAGTTTTAGTATTTTTACATAGGAATAAAATCTGATATCTTAATGTGCTATATCCTCGAAGCTTAACCATGTTCTCTGGTTTCAAATCTCTGAAAGCAGGGAGAAAAGGAGTTACCACGCCATGTACAACGGATACAGTAAAAGCAAGAGTGCATAATTGCACTATATATTTAGAAGAAGAGTAAGCCACTAGAGGGCTTCTCTTCTTAGACATTGCGTAACGGTGCTCCGACCACAATACCGCGAATGTTCCCCGGTGGTGGGGGGTCGACAAGCCACCTCCCCGGTGGGGGGGGGGTGCAAATGGGGTACCCTTTGGTGGGGGTGTGCAAAAGGGGTCCCCGTTTGGTGGGGGGTAGGCAGAAGGGGGTCCCCGTTTGGGGGGGGTCGCCAAGTCAGGCTGAAATTGGCTGTATCTGATTGGCTGTTGGCGACCCCCCCCCGGGGACCTCTTTTTCCTACCCCCACCAAACGGGGACCCCTTTCGCGCCTACCCCCCCACCAAACGGGGACCCCTTTTGCATACCCCCCCCACCAAACGGGACCCTTTTTCAAATAGAACAAAACTACCGCCAATCCTCTGCTACCCCCCCCAAACGGGGGAGGGGGTCTCTGCAATCTGATTGGCTGTTGGCTACCCCCACCAAACGGGGACCTCTTTTTCTGCTACCCCCACCAAACGGGGGGGGTATGCTTTGTCGAAGAGAGCTACCCCCCCCAAACGGGGGGAACATTCGCGTATTGTGGTCGGAGCACCGTTACGCAATGCAGTGAAGAGGAGCCCTCTAGTGGCTTACTCTTCTTTTCTTATATATAGTGCAATTATGCACTCTTGGTAAAAGCTATGCGTACTCACCTCGCTGATCCGGAGGTCGGCTCGCATCCCATACAGTCGTATGACAAATGAAATCCCCAACAATTACCGTCCTGGACTGGACTCTGACGAATGCCATGGTGGTGGCTAATTCAGGGTCTCCAACGAGGCATAATCCACAAACTGGAAACCCGGAAGTATTGGAACCGGGAGGCAGTTCTTGGCTTTCTCCGGAGGAGGCCTCTTCGGTTGGCCACCGTGTATGGGAAACCGATGACGACCACTCAACTCAACAACAACAACAACAACAACAACAACAACATGTTATGCGTACGAACACAAAATAAAATCACTTGAATTTGTAGCTATAACAAATGAAGAAAGAATTTAAAAACTTGAAAAAGAACAGAATAGCATTCCAAGGGGGGGTTCATGTAGTCCAGATCCCCCCTTTTGGGGTGACAAAATGAAAATGATTTGTTATGTTTATAGCAAAAACAGCTATTTTAAAAAATTTAGCTAAGAATAGCAATCAAGTCAGTGACTTTGCACCCAACTCATCAAAAACGTAATAAGAACGTTTACTGTACCTATGAATAATGCCCATTGAATGCAAACAATCCAATGCCAATACTACTTCCATGGTATAGAATCTGGTAACTTCTTCACTGAAAGACCCTAAGCGATGAAGCCAATTTAGCAGTTCGCCACGTTTAGCCCAAGTCATTACAAAATCTAAAACAAGAAATGTATTGACGACTGCAGAACTATACGAAATTACCCGCTCTCACTTCTTTCGCATAGAAAAACCCAGGAGTTAACAAAATTAAAGTTGGCGGACTAAAATTTTATCCCCTTCTTCTTGAAGATTAAAACGGAGGATAAAATTATGCAGGATTAAAAAGAATAAAATTAATAACTCGCTTAATTCCAGGATTTTACTGGATGGATTGTACAAGTTAATTTTTATTCTTTTAATCCGACTTTAAGGTGGTGGTATCCTTTTGTGCTGTGCTTTTGTGGTGATTTTTTGAAATGCTATAACTTTCGCAATTTGGGAGTTGAAAAGAGCTTTATACATCATTTTAAAGCTTATAACCTGTACATTCCCATGAACTTACGAAACTAGCTGTGTTTTTTTTTCGTCGAAAGTTTTTTACGCAGTCCTCCAAAATTTTTTGCGGAATTTCTCAAAAAATTGCGAAATTCTTATTTTTTAGTTTTTTAAAGATAACTAATGAATTTTAGTAATTTGGGTGTATTTAAACACATTTTTAACATTTAAGGCATAGTATTAACCAAGAAATAACTATTTTTCTAAAGCCGAAGCATGTGTATACACTAGCGTAGCCAGAAAAAAATTTCGGGGGGGGGGAATGCAAAATTGTTTTCGGAGGGTCTGGGGGGCGGAGCCGCCCAGAAGCTGAGAAATTTTTCTATTTCGTGACCTTCGTGGAATTTTTACAGAGTATTCGTTGAAATTACAATAATTTTTAAGGCGCAGTGCGTGTTCATGCACCCAAATGATGAAGAAGGTGATCAAAGTACACCAAATAGAGTAATTGGTACTCGTTTTTAAGTACGAAACACGTATATTATAACGGTACAATACACCTATTTCGCACCGAAGGCGCGAAAATTTTTTGAAAAATGGGCGTTTTACACATAGCAGGAAAACATTCCTGGGGGCAACACAATTTCGGGGGGGGGGAATTCCACCCATTCCCCCCCCCCCCGGCTACGCGCCGGTGTGTATAAAAGTATAAATAAATATGTATACATAAAAATTAATAGTGAAGAGACACGCGGGGGTTTGGGGGCGGAGCCCCCAGAAACTGAGAAAATTTTGTAAACCAGAGGAAAATCCTTAGTGGAAATTCTCAAAAGTTTAGTTTCGGCAGGCAGTAAAATCCTACTCATTGCATAGCTGTCACTAGGCATTCTAACTCGGCTAAGATTTAAAGGCGTCTACGTATAGAAATACGCGCCGCAAAATTTGCTTCAAAAAGTATGTGAAGTACGCTTAATTTTCATCTGAGACAACTGAAAATTTCTACTCAAGGCCAAAATTTTTTGCGAACTTTACGCAGAGCTCCGAAAAAAGTTGCGGAATTTTCAAAAAAAGTGCGGAATTTCGCAGTTTTTTCGCAAAAAAAACACAGGAAACTAGCAAAAGTATCACAAAACTAGCAAAAATTTTCTGGCACGCTGACATCTGATAGACTGAATACAGACCAAAAATTTTTGAACATAGATTTCTCAAAACTGTAGAATCGGCCAAAATTTTTTCTCGTGCCATGATCTGAAGGATATATGGGCCGAGGGCCATTTTTTGGATTTGGCTCAACAAGCCTCAATACTAAAGATAATCCGCCAAATGTGCGGTGACACGAAATTTCGCAACTTTGTATTCAGTTTTCTCGCAACTGGAGATGTTTTAGCTCAAACCAAGAAAAATGTCCCTCCGCAATAGGGCGAATTTTCATCCAGCCAAAAATCAGGTGAATCCATTGGGTAGTTTTTGAGAAATCGATGTTCAAAACAAAATAATCGCAGTTGTCGAAATGGTTTTTCGGCCAAATCTCTAGCTTGAAGCAACGAACAACAAAGCTAACAGACCCAGTATCGATTGAGAAGTAACAGACCCAATATATAATTAGACCCAGTATCGATTGAGTATAAACAAACGAAAATTGTCGGAACAATTTGGCAGTAATTTTGAAAAAACTGATTACCTCGAAAATGGCGTTTTTCCACCCCAAAATTCGTTTTTGGCTTATCTTAACCACTAGTGATAGCTCGAAGGTTTTAAAAGCAAAAATGTTCGTTTTTGTACCCTCTTTCCATCCATAACAACCAATCTGATCTATCTACTATCTACTGAGATGCCAAAAACCTAAAATTTCTTATCTTTTTACCTGAAAATGTGGGACTGGTCGCAGAATGTTAAAGAGTACCAAAATAGCATATTTGGAAAGTTTCATCTACTTTCTTAAAGAACTGAAGCTTATAGGTTCAAATTTTACACAAAAGAAAACCACCACTTTAAATAAACAGCTATCGCAACTTTAATCCGGTGGATATATATTTAATCCGCTTATCTATAAAGAAATATGGTCTATCAATCACAAATATAGAAGGCGTCATCCATCGCCAATTATGCCACTTATCACATTAGAAGAAAGGAAGGAATAGCAGCATCTTATGATTAAGTTTAGTACGCAGCACGTATGCGATATGTAGTTCTAGGCCCGCATAATTAAACCCACGTTCGTTCTAAATACGCAATAATTTTTACGCGATACAACCAACTGGGATTTTTTTAACATTCCATTTTTGTGAGAAAATAGGAGCAGTTACATCTCTCCTTCTACTTTGCGGTGACCGAAAGTGATCAATACAGGCACGACCCACAGACCAGACACCATAAATAGATTACACAGCAAACAAAACTAACGGCACACAGCAGCACACGGGAACTTACAAAGCCTATCATCATCTTGAAATGTGCAATACAGTCTGACAAAGTATGGCAAAGAAACGCTGTTGATCATTCGCATGACATCACGCTCACGAATCACATACTGAGTTTTTCGTTCTTTCTTTATCAGCTTCTTTTCGCAAACTTTTACTGCAATAAAACCGTTGTATAATTCAGCATTAATGATTCATAGTATATATAACGTTTACTTCACAACGTCCTTGCACACAATGCTCCCAATCATTGCCGACCACACACAAAGGTGAAACTAGCATTGTTTATATTTGTATATATATATATATATACAAGTAACAAAAATGCTCCGCACAAAAGAGGATAATATGTGTGTGTTGGCTGTATCGTATATATATATATATATCCTTTAAATATCCTTTAAATATATAATAAATATAAATAGGTATATATATCCTTTAAATTCCGGTTGAAGAAGTAAAGACAAAAGTTTCATGGGCACGTGACGTTATTTGCCACAGCAAATATTGGTGGATGGTTCCATGTCAAAAGTTGCTCAGCTCACTTAGGGCTTTCATTTGATACCAAATTTGACCACTTTTGAAAACTTTCATTTTTGACCGAAAATCGCCTAAGTCCCCACCCCACCCCACCACAGCACTCTACAGCCACTTTGAGCATTCAGTTCTATGACAAAAGTTGCTCAGCTCGCTTAGGGCTTTCATTTGGTACCAAATTTGACCACTTTTGAAAACTTTCATTTTTGACCGAAAATCGCCTAAGTCCCCACCCCACCCCACCACAGCACTCTACAGCCACTTTGAGCATGCAGTTCTATGACAAAAGTTGCTCAGCTCGCTTAGGGCTTTCATTTGGTACCAAATTTGACCACTTTTGAAAAATTTTATTTTCGACCACTTGACCCCCCACCCGACTGACCCTTCAAACGGCAAAGTGGAACCAGCCCAGCAAAATAGGTACGTCGGACGGCAAAACGGATACCGGGAATGAGCTGGGCACACCAGAAAACCCCTATAGACAAAGTTTTGAGAGGCCAGGTAGAGCCTACTATGGACCTCCAGGAAGCGGTTTCCGACATGACGCTCCAGACGGCAAAGTGGAACCAGCACAGCAAGATGGATGAGTCCTACGGCAAAAAGGACACCGGGAATGAGCTGGGCGCACCAGAAAACCCCTATAGACAAAGTTTTGAGAGGCCAGGTAAAGCCTACTATGGACCTCCAGGAAGCGGTTTCCGACTTGACCCTCCCGACGGCAAAGTGGAACCAGCCCAGCAAGATGGGTGGGTCTGACGGTAAAACTGACTGCGGGAATCGATTCTCCGTGCCAGAAAACCATTGTATGGAAGATTTGAGCGTTCAAAGTTAAATAGATAGCGAGAAATTTCGATTTTTCATTTTTCGAATTTTCGCCATCTTTGACGGGCCACTGTGGTCGCTAGGGAAGTGATAGAGAAACGCAACCTGGACCGTTAGTTAGTTCAATATATGTAATTTCTGAATATAAAAAGAAATCAGCTCCAGCTCGTAACGTTCGACCTGAGCGACGACCACAAAAATGGTCACTTTTCGCTATGAGCCGACTTTGCGGCGCCACTGCGGCGCTGTGGCGCAGCTGCGGCGCAAAAAAAGTTGTGATTCTTAAATTCTTTAGAGGGTACTACTAGACCCCATAGCCCTTTAGGTTGGCCCACCGCTGCAGATCACGTGAAAGCGGCGAACATTATGTACAATACAACCATCAAATAGGAGAAACCGGAAAAAAAAAAACATCGCCGCCATAACCGGTCCGGGGCGCAACTTTTTAACGGTAAGTGATACGGGGCTGAAACTTCACAGACATACTAAACTCGATGTGCTCTACAATTTGCGCATGAAATCTGCGCAGGATCTGCGCAGGATTTTGCGCAGCTTCTGCGCAGCTTATTTTACACTGTCTCCAGCCACTTTTCACACATATTATAGGGGTCGCTGCCGCGACCCCTATGATACAAGTAACAAAAATGCTCCGCACAAAAGAGGATAATATGTGTGTGTTGGCTGTATCGTATATATATATATCCTTTAAATTCCGGTTGAAGAAGTAAAGACAAAAGTTTCATGGGCACGTGACGTTATTTGCCACAGCAAATATTGGTGGATGGTTCCATGTCAAAAGTTGCTCAGCTCACTTAGGGCTTTCATTTGATACCAAATTTGACCACTTTTGAAAACTTTCATTTTTGACCAAAAATCGCCTAAGTCCCCACACCACCCCACCACAGCACTCTACAGCCACTTTGAGCATGCAGTTCTATGACAAAAGTTGCACAGCTCGCTTAGGGCTTTCATTTGGTACCAAATTTGACCACTTTTGAAAACTTTCATTTTTGACCGAAAATCGTTTAAGTCCCCACCCTACCCCCACCACAGCACTCTACAGCCACTTTGAGCATGCAGTTCTATGACAAAAGTTGCTCAGCTCGCTTAGGGCTTTCATTTGGTACCAAATTTGACCACTTTTGAAAACTTTCATTTTTGACCGAAAATCGTTTAAGTCCCCACCCCACCCCACCACAGCACTCTACAGCCACTTTGAGCATGCAGTTCTATGACAAAAGTTGCTCAGCTCGCTTAGGGCTTTCATTTGGTACCAAATTTGACCACTTTTGAAAACTTTCATTTTTGACCGAAAATCGCCTAAGTCCCCACCCCACCCCACCACAGCACTCTACAGCCACTTTGAGCATGCAGTTCTATGACAAAAGTTGCTCAGCTCGCTTAGGGCTTTCATTTGGTACCAAATTTGACCACTTTTGAAAACTTTCATTTTTGACCGAAAATCGCCTAAGTCCCCACCCCACCCCACCACAGCACTCTACAGCCACTTTGAGCATGCAGTTCTATGACAAAAGTTGCTCAGCTCGCTGAGGGCTTTCATTTGGTACCAAATTTGACCACTTTTGAAAAATTTTATTTTCGGCCACTTGACCCCCACCCGACTGACCCTTCAAACGGCAAAGTGGAACCAGCCCAGCAAAATAGGTACGTCGGACGGCAAAACGGATACCGGGAATGAGCTGGGCACACCAGAAAACCCCTATAGACAAAGTTTTGAGAGGCCAGGTAGAGCCTACTATGGACCTCCAGGAAGCGGTTTCCGACATGACCCTCCAGACGGCAAAGTGGAACCAGCACAGCAAGATGGATGAGTCCTACGGCAAAAAGGACACCGGGAATGAGCTGGGCGCACCAGAAAACCCCTATAGACAAAGTTTTGAGAGGCCAGGTAAAGCCTACTATGGACCTCCAGGAAGCGGTTTCCGACTTGACACTCCCGACGGCAAAGTGGAACCAGCCCAGCAAGATGGGTGGGTCTGACGGTAAAACTGACTGCGGGAATCGATTCTCCGTGCCAGAAAACCATTGTATGGAAGATTTGAGCTTTCAAAATTGAATAGATAGCGAGAAATTTCGATTTTTCATTTTTCGAATTTTCGCCATTTTTGACGGGCCACTGTGGTCGCTAGGGAAGTGATAGTGAAACGCAACCTGGACCGTTAGTTAGTTCAATATATGTAATTTCTGAATATAAAAAAAGAAATCAGCTCCAGCTCGTAACGTTCGACCTGAGCGACGACCACAAAAATGGTCACTTTTCGCTATGAGCCGACTTTGCGGCGCCACTGCGGCGCTGTGGCGCAGCTGCGGCGCAAAAAAAGTTGTGATTCTTAAATTCTTTAGAGGGTACTACTAGACCCCATAGCCCTTTAGGTTGGCCCACCGCTGCAGATCACGTGAAAGCGGCGAACATTATGTACAATACAACCATCAAATAGGAGAAACCGGAAAAAAAAACATCGCCGCCATAACCGGTCCGGGGCGCAACTTTTTAACGGTAAGTGATACGGGGCTGAAACTTCACAGACATACTAAACTCGATGTGCTCTACAATTTGCGCATGAAATCTGCGCAGGATCTGCGCAGGATTTTGCGCAGCTTCTGCGCAGCTTATTTTACACTGTCTCCAGCCACTTTTCACACATATTATAGGGGTCGCTGCCGCGACCCCTATGATATATATACCTGGTCTTATTCTAGGGAATTTTTCTTGGGGGGCTCTTTGGGGGGGGGCCCTCGGAGGGCGAGTCCGTCTTGGGAGGGCCAAAAATTTTTCAAAATTTTTCTAAAAACATGCTAAGACTACTATTTTACATGCGACAACATGTACTATTTTCTCAATTTTTAGCTAATTTATGGACTTATAAGCTAATTTTAAGCTTAAAAACAGCGATTTTTTGCGTTTTTACCTTAAAAATGCTAATCCCCCCACTAGAATAAGCCCAGTATACTAATTCAAACGGAAAAATAATGGACTATAAGCAAATTGGGTACCATGACAGCCATATAAAAATTAAGCTCACTGGCAAAGTCCCGGTCGGTTCCTACTTCTCTTGCTGCATACACCTAAAACAATAAACAACGTAAAATATAGAAATATTGCTTCTAAACAACTATGTATACATATAGATAATAAAGAATCGAAGATAACAATATGTGCCCAAGATAAACCAAGAAAGCCAAAATTGTCAAAATTCCTGAAGAGTGAAAACTGGTCTGGTCTTATAGACCAACAAAGAATGTTTTCGAACTGACTATGAAATAAAAACACAGGATGAACAACTAATGTTATATAAACTGTTGTTAATCGGAGCGGATAAGCGACATATATGATCTGATCATATATGGCACGGATCTGCAAGACGACTGTATACACATCACAGTAACAGCTGGCGCTATACAGGTGGATGGGCTGGGTGGGAAAACCCCACTAAGTTTTGGAATTCACTCTAATTGATCCCCTCCCTCGCACTTTATGAGTTTCCCACAGTCAGTAACAGGTGCCCAAAAAATATCGAATTGGTACGTTTTGTGGTCAAAATTATTTTTTGGTATAAAGTCGTCTATGATGGACTATGGTAGTACGTACCATAATGATAGTAAAACTGAATATGGACCAAAAATTTTTGAACATCGAATTCTCAAAACTGTAGAATCGGCCAAAATTTCTTCTTGTGCCATGATATGAAGGACATGTGGGCTGAGGGACATTTTCTGGATTTGGCTCAACAAGTCTCAATACTCCAGAAAATCCGGTAAATGCGCGATGACACGAACTTTCGCAACTTTGTATTCAGTTTTCTCGCAACTGCAGATGTTTTAGCCCAAACAAAGAAAAACGTCCCTCCGCAGAAGTGCGAATTTCAGTTCTGCCCAAATCTCCGGAATTCATTGAGTAGTTTTTGAGAATTCGATGTTCGAAAACGGTTTTTCGGCCAAATCTCTAGCTTAAAGCAATAAAGTCCGGCTAATAGGTATTCATAAAATGTGCATTTCGACGCTGTATCGAATGAGTATAAATAACATGTGACAGTATATAATTTTGAAAAAGCTGATCTCCTCGAAAATGGCCATTTTTTGACCATCAAAACAGTTTTTTGCTTATATATATAATACTGACTTAACCACTGGTGATAGCTCAAAGGTTGTGAAAGCAAAAATGTTTATTTTCGTGTCCTCTTTCCAGGCATAACAACCTATCCCGTGTCTGGTCTACGACCTACTGGGAGCCTAAATACGGGACTGGTCCCAGAATGTTAAAGAGCACGGAAATACGTTATTTCCTAAGTTTTAGCCATTTACGTAAAGGATTTAAGCCGTATGAGTCAAAAATACTCGAAAGGAAACCAGCACCTTAAGCTTGTTAGACCAAATATAATTCCACCCACTTTTGGTATTCAACGAAAAACCTTCCCCTCATATTGTTGCCTAGAAAACTCCAAGAACAAGACAGAACTTACAGTTGAAAAAGAACCTTCTCCCAAAACTTTGCCAAAAACAAAATCCGTGTGAGACTTCTTTACTGCAACACTGCCGGATGAGTCAGTGGACGGCAGGGGAGAAGAGGGCATTGGTGACTTTGGTGACGAGGGTTGCAGGCATGCCGACGTTGACGGTTGGTCAATAGCTCCAGCACAAGACATAATAAGTACATATAACAGCTGAAAAAGTAAAGAAATCTGTTCCTGCTGCTATACGTATATAATTATACGTAATAGATGTGGCTGGCGAAAAAAGTGGGGGTGGTTGATTGAAAAAAGTAGGGAGGAGGTCTGGCAAAAAGGGGGGTCTGAAAAATTCTATTTGGGGGAGGAGTAAGAAAAATTTTCGAGGGTGGGGGATCGGCAAAAAATCGGTTTTTCGCTAAAAACCTAAAAATTTTCTCAATTGTGAGCTATATACGTATTTTTAGCGATTTCTCAGATCACTAAGAGAATTTTTGCAAGTTTCGCTTTTTGGTAATTTTGAAAATTTTCTACTTTTTGCCCAAAAATTTTCAAAAATTTAGGTAAGGGTTTGAAAATTCGTAACCCCACCCCACCATTTGGAAGGAAGGGTCCCAAACCATACAGACCATGTGTAGGTGTAACGGACTGGGCCTTTTTTACTGGGGGGGAGCCCCCCTACTTTTTGGGTTCCCCCCCACTCGGCCCCACCCCCACTTTTTTAGGCTTCCCCCCCCCCACTCACCATAAGGTGCCCAGAAAATGCCAAATTTTAAGGATTTTTGGTCAGTTTTTAAAAATTTTCCGGCTTCGCCTTCAAAAATTGGCAAATTTTGAATTCTTAATCGGGGAATTTCGCAATGTTAAAAAATGCTTAAAACTGGTCTGATTTTTATATATAGCTCAAAATTTGGGTGGCATACGTGTATATATATATATATATATATATATATGTGTGTGTGTGTGTGTGTGTGTGTGTGTGGCATGGGCCCTGTCAACTTGCATGCAAAATTTGAGCCTGCTAGCGCCCGAACCCGTCCTCCACCACCAAAACGACAAATTTTGGCGACCTCCCCCCAGATTCTTGGATTTTGTCCCCCCCCCCAAGTTTTTGAATACAAAGTGGCCAAAAATTGCAATAATCGAAAATCTAGCGGGGTTTTGGCAATTTTTGGGGACCCTCCCCACCTTCTCGAGCTCAACCCACCCACCGTCCCCCAGATATTTTGCTCAGCCAAACCTATGGGAGGGGTGGTTATTTCCCAAACTTTTCGGCCTACTTAACCCCTTCCCAGATTTACTGATTTCCCATTCATAGGTGTACCACCTGTTTGGGTTGGGGGGGGGAGTAAAAAGGCCAAATCTGGCTTGGGCGGGGGTCTCGAAAATCGAAAATTTTTACAAAAACTGTGCCCGAATTTTTTCAGTTAAAACGCCCTTTTTTGACATAAAATCTACTATTTTGACATAAATCTAATGAAATATAAACCACTCGTGTTGCGTTTTAAAACCTTTTTTTACCGTTCTTAACTATTTCTAGCGTAGTTTCACCGGAAATTTTGGTTGGGGGAGGGGTATATAAGCTCTGGAAATTTGGTGGTCTACCCGCGAAATGTGACGGGGGGGGAGTACCCCCCCCTAGCCCCCCCAAATTTGGGACCTCAAAAATCCTCAAAAGTTGTCTGTATTTTAACGCTTTTTCCGTGAAAAATAGGCTTGGTTTGAGTCTTAGGCGTTCATACGCGGTTTTAAAGCGATTTTAAGTCAAAAATACAGAAAAAATTTTCAAAAAATGACCATTTTGGGCAAAATTTAGCTAACTTTTGGCTCGAAAAAGGGCCGGGGGGGGGGGGGGGTGCGGGGGGGGGGGGGGGGTAGGGGGGGGGGGGCCCCCCCCCCACCCCCCCCGGGGGGGGGGGGGGGCCGGGGGGGGGGGTGGGGGGGGGGTGCAATGGGGGTACCCGAAACTTGGGGGAGGGGATGTCGAAAATGTTGGGGGGGGGGGTTGCAAAGGGGGTCGAAAATTTTAGGGGAAATGACCAGTTTTTGGCCAAATTTAGCTAACTTTTTGGGTCAAAAAATCGCTGGGGGGGGGTAGCCAAAAGTTGGGGGAGGGTATCTCAAAAATTCTGGGAGGGGGTAAAATTGGTCAAAAATTTTGGGGGGGGGGGAGTACCCCCCCCAAAGGAAACTATGAATAAGACCAGTGGGAAAAAAGACAATTTTTGCTTTTGCTGCCAAACTCCCAAAAATGGTAATTAGTTGCTCAAAAGTCATCCACATAGCAGGCCAAAATTGCATTTGGACTTGGTAATTTTGTGCTAGGTGGTAAAAACTTCATTTCGGCCGATCAGCTGTTGGGCTCAGCTAAAGTTGTCAAAAAGTATATACTCTGGGACAAAGAAATACGCGAAAGGCGAGAATACACTGAAACAACATTTATTTTATTTTATTTCATCGAATTTCGAAAGATTTACAAATGTTTGCATTTTAACATAGAAACTGACAAATTTGATGAAACCTAGCCAGTTGATGCTGCAAGTTTTGCTGTTTGATTTTCTCACTTATTAGGAATATCGCAAAAATAACTGAAGATTATGAAGTCAGTATTTACCTGTTGCATGCATGAAATCGCTAATATGAGCATAGGCGTGGCTGGCGAAAAAGTGGGGGTGGGGGTTTGAAAAAACTAGGGAGGGGGGTTTGGCAAAAAAGGCTGGGGGGGTCGAAAAAACTCGAATTGGGGGGAGGGGTAAGAAAAACTTTCGGGAGTGTCGTCGAAAAATTGGTTTTTCGTTAAAAAACTAAAAAATTTTCTCAATTTTCAGCTATTTAGCGATTTTTAAGGTAATTAAGCGAATTTCAGCAATTTTTCGCTGATTTTTTGAAAATTTTCAAATTTTTGGCTAAAAATTTGTAAAAATTTAGGTAGGGGGTTGGAAATTTGGGGAGGGGTAGAAAAAATTTTTTAGGGGGGAGGGTCCGCGACCCCTCCATTTGGGGGGAGGGGTCCCCCCCCAACAGAGGTCAAACTTAAGTTAAATTTTTCAATCCTTAGCAGCAGCAGAGAAATTGCAGTTTCACAGATTTTTCGAAAAGCTTTCCCCTTCCCAGACTTATATACACTCAAGAAAATTTTACCTGAACATAAGCCAAACATACATATATCTATATCTATATATATCTATATATATATATATACGTATATATATTGTTGCAATTAGTGATGGACACTGGATATCCGGATAATATCCGATTTGAGAAAAATATCCGGATATCTGTGTACATTTCAGTTAAAGGAATGCAAAATTAGCAAATTTTTGACAAAAATTTTAAAATATTTTTCAAAAATTCCTCTGAAATTATTTTTGAAACGAAGGTTGCGGCTTGGTTGCATGATGAAATCGAAACATTTTCTTTAAGTTAAAGTTTGGAATAGGCGGATAACCGGATATCCGTTAACGCAAAATAGGCGGATATCCGGATATGAAAAAATATCCGGTGCCCATCACTAGTTGCAATGCATAATAATTTTAAGCGCGCCTAGTTATGGATTTTTATTTCATTTTAGAGTGCTGATGTGCACATCACAAATTGGGATATGACCTTTGATAGTGAGTGAATGGCTTCACTGTTTCGAGTGAGCCTGATCTTTTCTGATAGCCAGTGAACTGTGAAGTCATGTATGTTTCACAGCGCCTAACTTGGACACATTTCATAATTGTATTCAGTGCTTTTGTCATTGTGACAATGTTAAGCAGTTTGTTGATATTTTTCCTGACGTCGCAGCAGGACAGCACCTGGCCAGTCGGAGACGATAGCGCTTCCTTTGCTGACATGAATGAAATTCTGCACGGGGTCGGCGGCGTGGACTATTTGATCAGAACATGTCTTCAGCAGTCGCGTGAGTTTCGGCTAAGCTCGAATCCGCCTCTGCCTGAATCGTCTCAAGGCTTGCAAGGGCAAATCGAGGAAATGGTTAGGATTAAGCAGTCTGTCCTGAACGAACTTCGCCTATTGGAAGATCGTTATCAGTCCATCAAGTCCAGAATTTCAGCTCAATCAGCCCGGCTGAATGAGCTGACGGAAACGGTTGATGAGAAACAGAAAGAGTTGGATGCTCTGCTGGAATCAGTGGAACAGGCTCGGGTTGCTCGTCGAGAGGCTAGCTACGAAAGCATTCCTCTTGTCCTGGCGCCGAGGAAAATTTTGCCCAGCTTCCGTGACGACGATAGGACCAATGTTTTGGACTCTGGTCCTGAATTGCTTTCCACGAGCAATTCTGATTCTCCTTCGCACAGTTCCTGTACAGTTGATCGTTGTGTGGACTTTGCCAAATGCTCAGTTCTGAAACGACTGTCCGTTTATTTTGATGCTGAACTGTCTGAGAAATTTGCTGCCCCCGTTGTTCTTTCATGGTTTCGCCCTTTTCTAGCTTCGCACGTGGATCTAGTGTCATCTCCTCGTTCAGCTTGCCTTAAACTTGTTCTTGCGGTCTGTCCTTTCAGTGAGGTGCAGCTTCTCCAAGACCTGCAGCAGCAAGATGGCTGGCAAAATGGTCGCAATTATTTGCTGCTCATTATTTCTCCAAATTCTGACTGCTCACAATCCTTAAATGTCACTGCCTTTAAATTTGCCATGATTTACAGCAACATTCCGCTGACGGGTGCCCGGCTTTTGTTTGATCTTAGTCTTCCGTCGGTACTAAGCTTTGAAGCAGATTCTGTTTGGCAGCTACTTCAGCCCTTACTACCAGCCCAACGGGAATGTCTTATGTCTTTTGTTGGCAACATTGATATGTCAGAAAACCATGAATTTGTGAAACTGTTAACCTTTATTCAGAAACAGGCCAAAAAGCCGGAACTGGTTTACTTGGATTTTCAGTGTAGCTTGTCCAAAGGAACTCTGAGGCCGCAGCAGTGCGAAACTAACGCTGTGTTGCCGATTTTGTCTAAGTCAGTTTTCCGACTAGACTATCGGCTTCCAACCGATACCGGGCATTCCCTTATTTCTCGCCTTGTTCTGTCCTTGCGCGCTGGTGCCATTCCCGTATTCGTAGGAGAGCGCTTGCCTAATTCCTTGCCTTACCATGAAGTATTGGACTATCGCCTGTTCTGCTTATTTTTGCCGCCGCAGCGACTCGCTGAGGTGCTTTACATTCTGAGTGCTTACACTGACAAGGACATTATTGAACTGCGTCGGCATGGCCGCATGGTGTTTGAACAGTATTTTGCCTCCCTAGAATCTCAAATCGGTGCTGCTTTCGCCCTACTTAATTATCGTCTTGGGTTTCCGCCTTCACCCATTAACCCATATCCGACCAAAGTTTTCTACAACGAATCATTTCCAATGCAGACCACGGTCGTTCCCTATGTCCCAGAAACGGACGAATTCCTTGGTCCCGTCGAACTGCCATATCCCTCACCAGTTTTCCTGAATAACTTCACCATTATCGGCTACAGATCCTACTCTGCCTGGAACGTTCATTTTAGTCCTCCTTTCCGTCTGTTTCCAAGCACTCCATTTGACCAACCGATGCCTTCTGAGGCCAAATTTCGTGGCTCTGACTTTGGCTTCCGGCCGATTGCGGACGGGCTGGGCGGATCCGGGAAAGAGTTTAGCGATAGTCTCGGCGGAAATGAGCCTCGAGAACAGTTTACCATTGTACTGCTGACCTATGAGAGAAATGCAGTCCTGATGGAGGCCCTACATCGTCTCAATAATTTGCCCTATTTGAACAAAATTTTGGTTGTCTGGAATAGTCCGTCTCCGCCTGGATCTGACCTCCAGTGGCCTCTTCTGAGTGTTCCAGTTGTAGTGGTCAATCCGGGTCGAAACAGTCTGAACAATCGATTCCTGCCCTATGATCAGATTCAAACGGACGCCATTCTTTCCATTGACGATGATGTTCATCTGCGTCAGGACGAGATTATCTTTGGTTTCAGAGCCTGGCGAGAAGCCCGAGATCGGATTGTGGGATTTCCGGGTCGATATCATGCCTGGTATCGTGGATCCCGGCTTTGGATGTATCAATCGAATCATTCCTGTGAACTGTCCATGGTGCTGACCGGTGCTGCTTTCTATCATCGATATTACTCCTATCTTTATTCTTATCAGATGCCTCAGGTAGTTTCCCTTTCCTGTAGAAATTTTTTTAGAAAATTCTTCATGTGACAAACTGTGACTGTGGGCTGGGTTTTGTCAAAACGAGTTAAGACATTTATCTATTGTTTAAATTGACTGATTTATTCTAATGTTGTAGTTGGGCAGGTCACGAGTATTATAGGGGGGCGCTATAGCGGTCGCCCCTATAATATGGGTGTAAAAGGCTCAGCGCGGCCCTGAGAGACCCGTTCGAGCACCGTGCCAGCTAAATACTCAGCCAAACTAGACAAATTTGGTATCGTTGGAATCAGCACGACGAGTACAACAAGTAGCAAAAAAGTTTTGGTCAAAATTTTCAACTTTGAAAATTTTC
>JASAND010017530.1:0-14455 GCA_030248195.1 Trissonchulus latispiculum | reverse complement strand
GCATATTACCTCGATATCGAAATAAGTACTCATTCACACTGTTTATCACACTCATATCCCTCAGATCCGCAAGCATTCAACAACAAGCACACATTTATACACATTCACACCATTTCCTGCCTAATACAGGAATCCTAAGGTAAATTTACAAGAACTGGTCTCATGCACCTGATGAGGACCGGTGAGCTATCACATGTCAAGGTAATCCAGTACAACTGACATTTCGAACTGTTTAGGATACTATCTTTAATTAGTATAAGGTTTATCACACTTTACTGTTTGACAATTATTGGTAAAGCATACTACAACTTGTTGGGCCTTGGAATCCCTGGATTATCCCAATATGCCTAGCTATATTACTAATAACCATTCAATCAA
The DNA here is from genome assembly GCA_030248195.1 of Trissonchulus latispiculum. Classification (NCBI taxonomy): domain Eukaryota; kingdom Metazoa; phylum Nematoda; class Enoplea; order Enoplida; family Ironidae; genus Trissonchulus; species Trissonchulus latispiculum. The sequence goes on along the minus strand of JASAND010017530.1, from coordinate 14,077 downwards.
CCATCATTCATACTGATTTGACAATTCTCACAACCCCTATCGTACAAGGGGAGTTTCCGCGAGTTGCCACCACAATTATACAAAAACACTCATTCTGCATTCATGCAAGTCAGAACATTCTACAACTATTCAACCAAACATTCCTGAAACTTGGTTAACTTCGGAACCTCATGCTCCATGAGGGGTTTACCCGAATAACCACCTTAGGTACTTTTTGGGGACACCTTCACACATTAATTTTGCAACACATTCACGCTTCCATTGTACAAAACATTCACACTTCAGGTTTACAAAACATTCACACCTCAGATTTACAAAGCATTCACACTTCGAACTCACAACACATTCACACTCCAATTTGTACAGAACATTCATACTAATAACTATCTAGCTACTTAGAATAACTAATGAATTAAACTTAGGCTCATTTGTGTAAGAAGTTTGTAAACTTTGGACTTTGTTGTGCGCGACTTTTACAGCTTTGCAATTCCTCAGAATTGCCTATAAAAGAAATTTTATGGGAAAAAGTTTAAACTTTACAAGTTTGGAAAAGGTATGACCTGAATTTTGGTGAAAGCCAGTGAGTAATAATTGCCAAGCAATTATTACTAACAACAAAGAACAATAATTTAACTAAATACACAATTAATTAAAACTACAGAAATTGAGGAAGCCGGCCATTCCTCTTAAACGACTACTTAATAATTAATTAGATTGAAAGTGAAACAACTCATGTTTTGAGAATTGACTCTTTAAAACACCCTATAATTTTTAATACCTAATGATTTTAATGCCGACCTAACGCTGAAATAAAACATATTACAGACTATGGAAATTTTTAGACATTACAGGGCTTTTGTAGAAACATGGCCGGCAACTCCTAGTTGCCGGCTGTGGGGAATTAATCCTTCTAACTAGCTTATTAATTCTAGAGCCGTAATTAAGGGGCTCTCTAACTCAGAACTATGGATTTGGGGTCCCACTCATAAACCCATGAAAACTACAAAAAATAACCCCAAAAGTGACAAATAAAGAGAATCGTCTGGCCACAAGGGCCTACTAATTTTAGGCCAAAAGGGCCGTGGCTTGGTAAAAAAGGAAGAAAAACGAGAAAGTAAAAGAAGAGAAAAGTGGGCATGCTTCAAGACCTCCATCGTACAGGAGGGGTTTACATGAGCTGCCCTTGATTTTTGAATTAATTAAATAATAAAATAAGACTGAAATAAAACTGGCCCAGAGGCCCAACATGCTATGTAACTAAAATTTGGCCTAGGGCCCAAAATGCTGCTATAAAAATCGGGGCTCACTGGCCCAAAAATTCCATAAAAATTTGGCCAACAAGGCCTGAAAATATCATATATAAAAAATAAGGCCCAAAGGCCAAAAATTGTATAAAAGAAAAATAAGGCCAAAAAGGCCAAAAAGAATCCTAATAGTTTTGTCCTAGGCAGCAGATTTGAGCCGGATATAGAAGATCCATAGGCTCCTTAATTTGTAGTGTTCGTGTGTTTTTATCTCAGCCCTTTTCTGGCCAGTGTGGGCCAGAAAAGTCCTAAATGCGTCCTAAGGGGAAGTGCGTATTACTATATTCCCGTACCACACCAGTGGTCCGAGAAGTAATACGCACGGGGAAGGGGAGTTAAAACCCGACCGCTGTCGGTCGCAACTAAACGAACACTAATGAGCTTAAAATTTTGGGATTCGAGCTGACAGCTCACTGACAGCTCGCTGACAGCTCAGGTCGAAAGAGGTCTTAAACTTTTCTTAAAATTTTGTGTGTAAGCTTCTGGAAGTTTCTAGAAACTTCCAGAAGCTTCCTATCTCTACCATAGGCCAGTCCAGCGGCTTGCCGGACCGGCCAGCCCGAGGGAGGGAAGATTAACGATAATGGGGACATATTGCCCCCAACTGACCCCTTTTTTGATTAATTCTGGGTGCTGAAATTCTGCAAAATTTTGCGAAACTTTGGTTAACATGTAAACGTAACCAAAGGGGAAATACTACAAATTTTAGCTTCTGTTTTCAACTTTTACGCAATTTACGTAAGTGCTAAAGACGTAAAGAGAGAACCTTAATATTCTACAAGTTTAGCTAGACATAACTGACTAATTTTCATCATAATTTTAATTGTGGGGAATTAATTAAGCCCCCTCTGAACTTTACCTATGTGTTAAAATTTGTGTCCTCTTTTCTTTTCTAGAGGCGAACTTTTGTTGTCCTCTTCTTGTTGGACTAGGCCCAACAAAAGTTCACCTGAGGACAAGCCTAGCGTACGTAGGAAAAGAAGAAAGAAAGGGGGAACAGCAGCGCACCTGGCTGCCTTGTAGTCTGGGAGGTAGACAACCTCCCAGACAAAGAAAGAAGAAAGGGAAGGAGGAAAGAAAGTTAGTATAAAGGTTTTTTAGAAGTCCCCTTTTAGGACTTTCCTTTTAAGCAAAGTAAGATTAGGAAATAAAGGCTAATCTTACTAAAACATTTTTGCTTATAACTCACTCAATTTTGGGAGTTAAAACGTGGGGATTACATTTTTGGAAAGGGGAGAAATTTCTCTTTCATATGAGCCTAAATTGCATCACAGACAAAAAATTCATTTCTTACGTAATACTTAGCTAATTAACATAAATTAAGCCTAACTAACACTAGTTAACATGATTAATAACAAATTGAGACCTTAAAACATTGTAAAACACAAATTATTGCAGGTAAACATACTTAGGTACTTATTACTTTTAATTTCTTACGTATAACCTAATTATGTGGTTATTTTATCAAACCATCTTCTAATAGATGTTATTAAACACTGAAAAGGCTTTTAAAACACTGCTGACAAGGATTAGCGTATTCTTCAGCTAGAAATGTTGAGTTCCTTATCATGGTAATTATAAATTTCGCATTTACGCCAACACTAGGATTTCTAGAGTTTTACTATTCTTCTGTTCTTATTAACCTCTAGCAATGGAAGGGGAAAGTGACCGCACCCGGGCCACTGAGGGAAAGGACACCTGTCCTTTCAGAAAGGGGAGTTTTTGGAATTGATGTTATTATTATAATTTTTATTACTTCACGTGTAATGGATCATTATTTGGACTGATTGATCCTAACTAAGCTTGTAAGTACCCTTCTCTTGTGTTAATGTTGGAGTAACTTTAGGCCTTTCTTCTCGTATTAGATGAGAAATGCTTGTAAGGGACTGGCAACTCTGATTTGAACAATTATACAATGACAATTAATTATGGCTTGGACACAATATCAAAACTAGAACTTAACATAGGCAAGATCTTTAGAGTCCGTTTTTCTGTAGAAACTTCTTTTGGAACGATGACCACTTAGAAACTAATTTTTTAACCACTTTTGAGCACAAGATCTAAGTCATTCCATTACATGTGCATATGTCTTCTGTACGTGGTTTCTATCAATAGTTACAGACGACTTTACATATGGCGCAGTCGCTGCATAGGCTACTATGGCTTTGGTATATAGCAGACGAACGTCGACTGCTGGCTTGGAGTGGTAGATGTAGACAGCCGCTGCATAGGCTACTATGGCTTTGGTATACAGCAGACGAACCTCGACTGCTGGCTTGGAGTGGTAGACGTAGACAGCAGCTGCACAGGCTACTCTGGCTTTGGTATACAGCAGACGAACCTCGAGTGCTGGCTTGGAGTGGTAGACGTAGAGAGCAGCTGCACAGGCTACTCCGGCTTTGGTATACAGCAGACGAACCTCGACGTTGGCTTGGAGTGGTAGACAGCCGCTGCATAGGCTACTGGACTCGCATCGGTGAAACTGATAAGTTGGCATGGATGGCCAGGCCAATTGGAATCCGACGAAGGATTTGTAGGTTTGATGCTGATTTGATCTTCTGCTCCTCCATCGCTTCTTCGGGGTGATTGCTGCTGGCTCGTGACAGTCGCGATCTGTTGCATGAACAATCGCATGTTGGCCATGTCTTCCGGTCGCTGATTCTCCAATCGTTCGGTGTCCTCACGACGTCGTATTTCATCTTCCCAACGCTGGGCATCCTGGCGATCGAGAAGATGAAGAAGTAGCTGCTTTGTATTGGTAGGACGTGATGGCGCGTTCGCCATCGCAACGGACGCTGATGCCGTTACGACTGGTAACGTGGCTTGGGCAGGCTCTGACGCTGGAACCGAGGTAGACGGTCCTGACGCAGGACCGTGGGAAGGCGCAGTGTTTCGAGACGATTGATCGTGACGGAAGGTCTGGGAGGTGGGAGGTCCAGGGGTGGGAATGGTGGATGGAAGAGCTGCCAACGTATGCGTAAGCTCCTCAGTGGCAGAGCTCTGTGGCTGGACTGGACATTGGATAGGCAACACCTGTTGGCAGTTGCAGCAAGGCAGATTGTCAATGGAGGAGGTATCGTCCATAGCGTTCATTGGGATAGATGGTGATAGGCAATATATAGTAGTAGAGGCGGGAGGCAGAGTGAACCACGCTCTGCTACCATCAACGTGTGAAGACTTAGATACTTAGATGGTAGCAACTGGACATAAATAAAGCAACAAGCATAAATTTAATACTGACACAAAGGTTAACAAAGTTACGAAAAGCCCAAAACAGTAAAGAAAATGTCATATATGTTCTGCACTTAGAAGCTCACTACAATGGTAGATTCAATCTAAAGTACCTTTAATCTTTCTTTTTAATTCTTAACATTAGGGAAATTTGAAAGCTTATGGCAAATTTGGCAGTAGTCAGTAGTCAGTGTTTGCATGCTATCCCACAATAGGAAGCTGGGGCAAACACCTGCTTGGTCTTTCGGCTCAGAGCTCTATATACCAAAGCTCTATATACGCTGTATACCAAAGCCAGAGTAGCCTGTGCAGCTGCTGTCTACGTCTACCAATCAAAGCCAGCAGTCGTGGTTCGTCTGCTGTATACCAAAGCCATAGTACCCTATGCAGCTGCTGTCTACGTCTACCATTCCAAGCCAGCAGTCGAGGTTCGTCTGCTGTATACCAAAGCCAGAGTAGCCTGTGCAGCTGCTGTCTACGTCTACCAATCAAAGCCAGCAGTCGTGGTTCGTCTGCTGTATACCAAAACCATAGTAGCCTACGCAGCGGCTGTCTACGTCTACCACTCCAAGCCAGCAGTCGAGGTTCGTCTGCTGTATACCAAAGCCATAGTAGCCTATGCAGCGTCTGTCTACGTCTACCACTCGAAGCCAGCAGTCGTGGCCAAAAACTACACTACCTTGTCTAAGAACTCTTAGCAGTGCTCACGTTCGTCCGAATCCTGGGATTCCTAGAGAAAGAACTGAAGCTCATGCAACTACTGCCATCGCAAGACATGCACTGCAGCTATGCCAAAGTTCAATTCTCGAATGTAACCATTTCAAGAAGAAGCGTGGAAGATCTAATTTCCCTCGAGTCAGACTATGGTGAAAATGGAGATATCAACATCTCCCACCGGGAGGATGTTAAGAATTACAAAGGAAGATTAAAGATACTTTAGATTGAATCTACCATTGTAGTGAGCTTCTAAGCGGAGAACATATATGACATGTTTTTCTTTACTGTTTTGGGCTTTTCGTAACTTTGTTAACTTGTGTGTCAGTATTAAACTTATGCTTGTTAAAGTTCAGTTGCTACCGTCTAAGAATCTAAGTCTTCACACCTAATTCACATCGGCTAAAATTTTGAAAATTTGAAAGCGTTTTAAAATTTCGAAAACTCGTAATGAGCACTTGCACTGTAATATCAAAAATTTTTTATATCTCATTTATCTGTTGAAAAGTTGAAGACTGAAAAATTTGTTTGAGATCAAAGTTATAAAGTTTGCTAGCTCTTTCGATTAAATATGGTTTTGTCTACTTTCATGCAATTCTATGGGATTCATCCGGCAAAAATCAAAAATTTGAGATTTCCATAAAAAGACAGAGAGGTTCTTAATATGTTCAAGAGCACCGAGGTGTGTGTTGTGAAAGGTTTAGGCATTTTGGATTACTTTCGCGAAAGTTATCATCCAAAATACGGGAAACAATACCACCTCCTTATTAAGGTAGTAGTACCACTACCGGGGTGGACTTTGAACAGATACTGTGAACTATAAATTTAATCAATCGCCTTGAAATTTGGCACATTTGTTCTTTATGATGTTTGTCATCAAATGAGATGGCTACTACGCTGCGGGGGCTGGCTTGCTGTCTACACAATAGCAAATGTATTAAAAGATTTGAATTTAAATATCTCCTTCATTCCTTCGTAAAACCAAGAGTACATAATGATAAGAGTATGACAAGCGTCACATTCTATGCAATGAAGGCAAAAACTATGCGATGCGCGCTAACGGCTTACCCCCCCACAAATTGACCCCCTCTCACACCGCCCCTATATGGGTACGTGGTCCAAACGGGGGTCGCTCACTGCTTTGCATAATTACACGCTGAAATTAACAGGGGCCCAATTTGGGGAGGGGGTGCAAGCGTGTATGTTTAACACGTAGATGTACAAAATATACTAATCGAGTGAGCGATCCCCGTTTGGAACTATGTACCCATATAGGGGCGGTATGAGAGGGGGTCAATTTGTGGGGGGGGGTAAGCCGTTAGCGCGCATCGCATAGTTTTTGCCTTCATTGCATAGAGTGTGATGCTTGTCACACTCTTATCATCATGCACTCTTGGTAAAACTGTTCGAAATTGTCCATGCAAGCTTTATTAATTTACACGCTCAGGCCGTTTTGTTAGTTTTTCGTAAAAGTGCTTTTCATTTTTTAGCTTATTTAGAAATATTGTAAATTCTATATCTTGCTTACTACTGCGTTTTTCCAAAAACAAAGAAAACGGCCTGAGCGTATGCAGATATGAAACATATCTGGAAAATTTGGTCAAGTTTGGTTGAAGCAGTGACGAGAAAATCAAAAACAAAGAATTCGCAACTTTTCATTGTTTGCTTTGGTTTTAGGAATTTGCTATGCTTTCAATCAGCTGCGTAGTGTTTTTGTTAAATAGTACATATAAGTAGCACAATGCAACCTTTAAAACCCAACAGATTTAATTTTTGTATAAAATAATCTTACATTACATTGCTTATGCAAACGGTCAACGTAAATCAGCCATATGTAAAGTCGTCTGTAACTTGATAGAAACCATGTACAGAAGAGATATGCACATCATTTTAAAGCGCTTTTTGTGCTCTTTCGCATGGCGGATTCAAATGTAATATATAAGGCTTAAATAAAATTTTGATTATTTGCGCATGCGCGAAGCCAGCGTGTTAGCTAGCCACTTATGCACTCTCTGACACAAATACTTTGCGCAAAGATAACTTGCCAACCAGACTTGCTACACCCAATGTTTTGTCAAGATTGATTCATCTATGGAAAAATTACGTTGAAAATTCCGGTAGTGGTACTACCACCTTAAGATGGTAATTCCCTTGGTCACAAAAAGTTTGCACCATTATTCATTACTTCATTACTTGGAGTTAAAAAGCCATTTTATATAAAAATGTAGCTTGACATTGTCTCCTTTTAATGCATGCCACGAAACTAATGTTGCTTTTCTAAAATATTTTTAACTCATTGTAGAAGAAGTATAATTTTCCAGAATTTTTGCAGACACACGTAAATTTTTTCGCGAAACATCGGTTATATCACATTCGATACCTCCATCAAATAGCTGGGGACGATTTTTTACTTATAGTGAAATCGCTCTTCGTTATAGAGGAATAAGCTGAAATGTGTGCGTAACCTGTATTTTGCCTACTTTTTCCAAATTTGTCAAGCGATTACTTTAACTAGAAAGCAGCAATCGGGGCAACTAAAAAAATCGTCCCTGGGTATATTTGTACAGAACACATTTGTTCAGTAGCAGCCCTCCAGCTTGCATGGTGAATGCTCCACAATTTTTGGAAAAAAATTGGTCGTGTTTTTGCAAAAACTACATTTTTATGATAGCAGCCTCCAGGATAGCAGTTGCAAGACGATCATGCGTCGGATAATTTGTTTCTGCGAGACCTTCAGATCGACGCCCTTAGTTTGCTTTTACGGCTTGCGTAGTTCAAGAAATGTTGGGTTATTTGATTTCTGCAAAAATGACAAGTTTTCGACACCAAAATAAGCAAATCGGCTATATCTCACTGTAGAGATAAGCTAGACACTTGCTTTAAAAAGCAAAAATGTGAAGCACAATGAGATCCTTAAGTAAGCTGACGATGTAATGTGTGGTAGTGTCGAGTTATGTCGCACACAGCAGAAATTCGCAATAAATTATCAAAATTTTGCATTGTGCTAGTTTCACGGCGGTGGCGCTGTTGGCAATCCTTGTCTCTTGTGCCCACTGAAATTATGTAGGTGCCAGCATAAAATGTAAGGTTCCAGTGAAGTGCTGGATTGGATCTCGAGTAACACTCGACTTTTAATTTCTTAAGATTAGATTTTTTCCAATCTGTGGAGCATGGACGGAGGTTATGTGCATCTTCGGATCATATTTATGATAGTGTTATATAGTGATATATGTTTATTTATGATACTATGATAAGATTTCACATTCTTAAAATATTGGAGGATTTTGTCAGGCTTAGCACATTTTGTGGAGGCGGAGGTTGGGGGATTCATGCATACATCAAAGGAGAAGAAGGATTTGTCCTGCTTATTCTTGCGAGAAATGCACGTTTTTAATTGTTTTATGGATATTCTGACTCAATATTGACCTTATTTTGGACTCAAACCCTGTCAGATGTTGAAATTAATTCACAGTATGTTTTTGACATTAGAATAAAATTACTAATAAAATTACTTCCTGGCTGAATGATTTTTGGCATTAGAAATGGCTGAAAATGCGATTTTTGGCATATAAACGAAAAATGTTTTGGGGAATCGTGGGGGGGGGGGGTGGTCTAGAAAGGGGCCCGCGCCCAAAATTTCCGGGGAATTGGCCGGGTGGAAAAAATCTGAAAAACGTTTTTTCAGGGTTTTTCCAGACTTTTTCCAGAGATTTTTGAGACACTTTCCAGACTTTTTCAAACTTTTGTCCAGATATTTTCCAGGGGTTTTTCAGAAAATTTCCAGACTTTTGTCCACATTTTCAAATTTTCCAGACTTTTTCCAGGTATTTTCCGCATTACTCAGGATTGTTTTCCGGGTATTTTCCAGACATTTTCTAGATCTTTTCTGATCACTCCGCTTCACTTTCCAGACATTTTTCAGGATTTTTTCGGACACTTTCCAGACATTTTCTAGACTTTTCCCAAACTTTTCTGAATCACTCCGGTTCACTTTCCAGACATTTTCCAGGTTTTTTTCCAGACATATTCCAGTTATTTTCTCCACTTTTACGCATCACTCTGCATCACTTACTAGTGATTTTCCAAATTTTCCAAATTTGAGTTTTTCCCATTATCCCCCCAATAGCTGAATTGAAAATCCGAAGAAGCACAATTTGGCGGGTTGAGTTGAAACTTGAAATTTGGTAGGGGTGGTAGGTTTTCAAACCAGCTGATTTCAAAAATGCAAAAAATTTAAAAAGAATTTTGAAATTTAAAATTTTAGTTGGTAAGGGGGGGACCCCGGACCATAGGTGTATGCTGGGGGGGGGGGGTGGGGGTTGGGGGGTAGCCCCCCCCCCCCCCCCCCCCCTAGGGAAACTATGCTATATATGCATGTACATCTCCATTTTATTTGTTTAATCTTTTCAAAAGTTTGCATGACGGATTTTTTTCCAATTTCAAAAAATTCTTCAGGGGGCTCTTCTGCCCAGTGTGCTTGTTGTGTAAATTCTCCATGCTTTGCTTCACTCACGGGATATATAATTGTTTTCCAATTGGCAAGTGAACAAACCTTTCCATACACAATACTAATTTTCTTATAAAAATATTTTTTCCTGGGAAAAACAAATTTTTACCTCCCCCCCCGAAAAAATTTGGTTACCCCCCCAGAAAAATTTTTCAGCGGGCCCCCCCCCTTTTCAAAATCCTGGATCCGCCTCTGCTGAGCTAACGAAAAGCTGAATCCAAAAACGGACTTCAGATTCGTCTTCAGCGACCCGAAAAACCCTACATACGTATATATATACGTACAACTTTTGAGCAAAAGCGAAGAAAAAATTTTTTTATCCCCTTGGTCCCCCCTTACCAACTAAAATTTTTAAATTTTCAAAATTTTTTAATTTTAAAATTATTGTTTTTTTGAAAATCAGCACGTCCGAAAACCTACCCCTACCAAATTTCAACTAAATCCCTCAAATTGTGCTTCTTGTTGTTGTTTTCTTCGGGCAATGACGGTCGTCCCATCACATTCGTTGGCCTCCAAAGAAGCCAATCTCCCTGAGTAAAAGGACCACCCTGTCAGGTACGAGCTTCGATTCCCGTAGTTAAACCAAGGACTGTGACGACAAAAAGATTTCCGTGTTTAGCTCATTTATCTTATAAAGAAAGATTGAATTTGTTTGGTATAAATACATTAGAATATCGAAGAATTGTAAGTGATCTAGTTTTGTGTTATAGAATAATAACTGGTAGCATTGATTTGTGTTTTGATGAGTTTTTTCAGTATTGTTTTATGAGTGGCAACAGGGGAAGTCGTTGTCTTCGTATCAAACCAGCTTTTAAACCACGTAAAGCTAGCTCCGAAAATTCCTTTGCATCCAGGGTTACAAAAATTTGGAATGTTTTACCTGAATCAGTAATAACAGCACCATCTCTAGCTCAATTTAAACAGAGGTTAAGCGCTATAGACCTGTCAAATTTTGTCCGAGGGCGGGGAGTTAGATGACCAGCGTTGCTGGCCCTTTCTCGTCTTATTCGCACTGTGTACTGTAGTGGCTATATATGCACCCAATGAATATTTTGTTACTACTAACATGTTATGTTGTTTCTTTTTGCGAATAAATGTTTTCTTCTTCTTCTTCTTCTTGGTCCCCCCTTACCAACTAAAATTTTAAAATTTTAAAAAATTTTTAATTTTCAAATTTTTAAAATTTTTTAATTTTAAAATTTTTGCCGTTTTGAAAATCAGCAGGTCCGAAAACCTACCCCTACCAAATTTCAACTAAATCCCTCAAATTGTGCTTCTTCGGATTTTCAATTCAGCTGTGGGGGGTAATGGGAAACACGCAAAAATGTTGACTCCGATTTGGCTGAGAAGTTGCCCCCACGGTAAATCGAGGTCGCTGAATTCAAAAATCAAATCGAGAGATCGATCAGATCGATCGATCAGCAGAAGCGATCGATCAAAATCGATCAAAAAATTTTTCCAAAATGTCAAAAAAGTCGCCTGGGGTAATTCGGAGGTATAGCGCGGCGGGAAATAAAACAAATTTTCACTTTTTGGCTGAAACTCTTTTAAGCGACAAATCGAAAATCTAACGATAACTACCATGAAGCGTTGCGGAGAGCGTCAGCGATATAAAGCACCTCTCTAGTACTTGTGTATATATATATATATATACGTATATATATATACGGTTGGTGAGAAATTTTCGACCAAACCGATGGGAAAAAACCCAATGCGAGAAAAAACTCTGCCGAACTGGCTTTTTCCTAGGCAAAAATTTCTGGGGAGGGGCTCGGATTTCTGGGGGGGGAAGAAAAATTTTTAGAAAAATGTCTAAAAATAGCTATTTTTTGGTGCTGAGCTAAAAATTCACTATTTTTAACTTAAATTTAAGTTTAAAATAGCTAAAAAATGGGTAAAAATCCGGCGAAGCCGGAAAAATTTTCAAAATTTGCCCTCAAAACCCTATTTTTCCGGGCACTTTATGGTAGGGAGGGGTTCTTTGGGGGGAGGCCCGAATCCTGGGGGGGGGGCGACCCAAGTCTGGGGGGGGAACGGATTTCTGGGTCCCCCACCCCCCCGTGGGAAAAAGCCAGCCGAAAGTTTTGCTGGAAGCATGCCAGAACAGTTTTGACTATATATATATACCATTCGAAAGAGAGGGGTCATTTTTAGAATATTGTATACATCACATCTGCATCAAAAAATATTAATAGAAGATTGAACCCAGGTAAAATCTATACCAAATTGATCAGGAGGCTTTATTGAGCTAAGAAATGCATGAATTTTTCCTTTGCTGCTAATGGTTCGAAAAAAATTCATTTTGAAAATTGGGTTTTTCTCGCACATGAGTTTTTTCCCGCCGAGTCAAGGTCACCCCCAGGTCGCACCACAGGCACTACAGCCATATTGCATACACCATCGTGAAGTTTGAGACATATATATATCTTCTGTGAAACTGTAATCCGTTTTGGGCTAGGTTTTTCCAGTAGTTCAGGGTGACCCCCAAAGTTGACCGTCTGACCCCCATGTTGGGACCAAAAATTCCAGAATTTTCAAAGTCCCAAAAAATTTGCTGAGAGACAACGGGAGATACAATAATACACCCCATAGGGTAGTTTTGGATGCTCTTTAAGATAGGCTAGTAAAATCCGATCTAGCTCATATGGGTGAATGAGTTTTTCCCGCATCTCGCACTGGGTTTTTCCCGCCGCGCTATATATATATATACGTATATATATACTGATTCCGAATCTGCAGTCGCAATTTCGATCTGATCTGCCAAAATCGATTTATTGACGAATTTTCAAAAAATCGATAAAAATAGGTTTTTTTGGCACAGGATCAATTTTTATAAAATTTCGACTGCAGATTCGGAATCACCACCCCCGTCGTCGGCAACTTTTCGCGAAAATCGGAGACAACAATTTTTTGATCGATCGCTTCTACTGATCGATCGATCCACCGGATAGCTCCCGGTTCGATTTCTGAAATCAGCGACCTCTATTTACCCCAGGGGCAACTTCTCAGCCAAATCGGAGACAAAATTTTTTTCGAACCATAAGTGGGGACCAAGACGAAAAAATCGCCCCCACCATCCAAATAAAGGAAGCAAAATTTCCCACCCCCCCCCATCTGCATAAGTGCCGATTTACCCTAGGGGCAACTTCTCAGCCAAATCGGAGACAAAAATTTTTAAGGGGGAACAAGGACGCGAAAAAATCCCCCATAAGTGCCAAAATTGCTACCCCCTTTGCCCCCAAATTTTTTGCTTTGGCACCCCCAAGTTTAGTATAGGCTACTCCCCCCCGAACGCCTCGTCATTTTTTGATTCTTTCTGCTCTCCGGCGTTAAGTCAAGTATATATATATAGTCAAGCGGGAAAAAACCCACTTTTCAGATTTTTGGCCAGAACTTTTTACTGGTTTGAGATATTGAAATACTGACTGACTATACAGGCTGCTAGGCCTAGTCGTAAGCTTTCTTATGAGCTATAGAACACCTCTCTAGGGTGCGCCGTTAGTGAGAAATAATGTCCCAAACTGGCGTGAAAAAACCCAATGCGGGAAAAAACTCATATGCGGGAAAAAATCCCACCCCGAAATTTTTTTGGCAAGTTGCCAGGAGCACTTCTAACCGTTCCAAATTAAAGAGCGGGTTGTTTTTAGTACAACTGCATCAAAATATAGTAGTTTTTGTTGAAAAATTGAGGTCATAGTGACTTTTGAAAATTCGGTATGTTTAACACATATATTAGGGGGAGCGCGTTAGCGCTCCCCCTAGAATAGGGAAAATTTGACGCAATGTGTATAATCTGGACATTGTTTGGCCTGTGGCCAGCGGAGGAGTGGACCGATCGGGCTCAAACTTGCTGTGTGAAGAGCCTGTGGGCAGGGGTACATGCTGTGAAAATTTCAGCCGGATCGGCCGGGTAGATCTTGAGATATGAAAATTGGCCCCCCGCGCAGGTCGCGTTTCTCTCCATTTTTTTCCCCCCAGGGGTGCAGGTCGGAAGACCCTTCAGAGCCGTACTATTTTAGGTTTTTTTTGTACAAAAAGTTCCGCAATTCCGGGGGAAATTACTTTCCGCGGTTCCCGGACCCCCCAGATGGCCCCACCCCCCGGTGGGGACCCCCAAGTGACCCCCGAAAAAAAACTAAGTTCGAAAATAATTGCACTTCGAAAGAGATCGCATCTAGGGAAGCTGGGCTCTCATATGGCTCATGTGGCATGGCCCAAGGGTGAAGGGGGCCTCCGGGAAGTGAGATGGTGCTGCTCGGTGGTTTGTGGCGCCCTGGCCAGGGGTCAAAAGTTAGTGTGTAAAAGGGGGTCTGGGCCTACG